>LSSL01002261.1:0-39793 GCA_001953115.1 Smittium mucronatum
TCTTCATTCAAAATTCACAGAAAATGTCTGAAAAAATGGGTTTTAAAATAAAAAATATTATAATTATTAATAAAAAATAACATAGAGGTTTCAACTGCGATATTTTCAATATAATTAGAATATTAATTAATATTGCTTTGAGGTTTTTTATATTAATTTATTAAATTATCTTTATAACATATTTATAAAATTTTAGTTTATTCTTACTAGTAATTTTATTTTTTTATCGTTTCTACAATTAATATAATGGAATTAAGTTAATTGTAAATATTTATCTAAGATCTAGCTCTAATTTGGTTTATTTGGATTAAAATTTGTTCTTATTGATTTTTTATTATATGTTAATTAATTTCTAGATAGATAGAAGTTATCATAAATATTTATTTTACTGTAATGTAAATGGTATTGTAAGCACAATTTTTAGTATTTATTTTTGAGTGGTTTTCATGTTTAGTTAATAAATGTAATATATCTCAGCATTGATTAGAAAAGCGCTAAAAAAAATAATTCTTCTCATCAAAAAACTGTCTTTATAATAAAGACGTGATTAATCTAATTTTGTTAAGGATTTCAATTCTGTTGTGAGTTTTTAACGGATATGCTATGTTATTTTTGTAATTTTTGATGTTTCTCAAAATTTATTATTAATTTAAAAATTTATTTATTTATTCCTCTTTCTATTAAAAACTAATATTATCCTTTATATTCTAATACTTTATTCTATCGAATTAAGAAAAACAATACTGTTATTTATTAATATTATCGGTAAAGAAGGAATGATCATTATAAAAAGTACAATTTCCTTCCAAAATGAGCAGATATTGAATTTTTACGGTATACAAATAAACATAATTATAAATCAGTTTAATTGATTGTTTTTAAATCTCATAAAATAAAGGGAAATTTTAAATTGAACGAAAGACGATAACCCTAAAAACTAAAAACTAAAAACTAAAAACTAAGTTCTAGGTGGAATATTGGGAATACACCGACAAATAACCCTCGAGTTTAAATATGATATTAATTTTTATTAATAACAATTTTTTTAAAAAATTTATTCTTTATTTCAAAGCGTTTATTTTTGTTAAAAAATTAAGAAACCATTAAAAAATCTCATATATAATTGCTTAACTAATTAAAATATATATACATAGACAAAATAAGTTTAATTCATATTATTTTAATTAATTGAATTTAATAGATTTTTGTTTATCTATTCTAAAAAATATTGTATTAAAAATATATTAATTACTTAATAATCTCTATTTTTGATAAATTTATTAGGAATTTATAAATTTAATAAAGAATATTTATAAAAGATTTAATTATGGAAGTACTTTTAAAAATTTCTTTTACCAATATTATAGTCTTTATTTAACAGATATTTAAATAAATAAAAAAAAAAGAATCAAATTGAACCTTACTTACTAGATTTATTATATATATCTAGGTTTTTTTAATTTATAATTTTAATATAAGTAATTTAATAAAATATTAAAATATAAAAAATACTATCTCTTAATATTTTTTTAAAAAATAATTTACAATAATATTTATAGGGAATATAGACGAGATAAAATGTTGTACTTTTTACTAAAATTAAAAAATAAAAATATATATTAAAATGTATGATATTACTAAATCTAAAATTTAATACTTGAATCATGTATATAAATATAAATAGGGAAAAATATTAAAAAAAAATAAACAGAATAATTTAATTTATTTGAATATTAATATAAAGGCGATTAAGCTTAGAATTAATTATAAAATTATGAATTATAAATATATATTAATAATCTTATGTTTTTTTATTAAATTTTTTATTAAAGTGATTGTTTTTTTTATATTATGTAAATATAATGTATAATATTAAATAAGAAAATATTAATTTATTATTTTTAGTTTATGATATTTTGATAAGGTGGATATTTATAAAAAGTAATTATTTTATATGTTAAATTTAAATATAAATTTTTTTTATAAGTGTAAATAATAATTAAAAATAGTATTTGGCTAATAAAATGAAATAACTGTTATAATTATTATAAGTCTAATTAATAAAATTTCCAAAAAAACAATAATATTTAAAATTCGTATAGTTATATTGGAAATTAAGTAATTTTTATTTTATCAGCCAAAATTTTAGTAACCCTGATAAATTTTAATTTTTTATTCACGTTTTGAAATAGATTTCAAGATATAATTTAATATATAAAAAGTTTTTTATAAACGAGAGATCCTGATTTTATATATAGATAATTTAATTAGTGCTAAATATTGTATAATATTCATGACCTTTGATCGATGATAGCTCAGAATGGACTCATAGGATAAAATATGAATTTTTTTTTTAAAACTAAAATTTTGATAAGTTATTCTAATTTTAATAGAATGATGATATCTATATTAGGTTAAAAATATTATTTAGGAATATTGCTCAAAAAAATATAGCGATTTAAATAAAGGCAAATTTAAATTAAAAATTGAACTTTCTCTGTTATTTTAAAAAATATTTTTAACGTTAAAGTGAACTATTCAGGAATATTTTTTAAATCAAAGTTAAATATTTACCTTTTTTTATAAAAAATTATCAATATTAAATTTAGATTAATTTATGAATTCTATTATAAATTTAACCAAACATGTGTATTGTAAAATGTATAAATATTATATATAATATATAAGAAATTTTTTTCGTAAGAGTCAAATGTCTAAACAACCAATATTATTTTTTAATGGGTCCACCAATTAAGCAAAATCACCTTTCTTCTTTAATAGATATTGTAAAGTCTATTATAAATGCATTTTCCTATATATTTAAAATTCATTTATTAAGTTTTTTGATAGCTGGGAATTGTATGTAGTTTAAAGATTCTAGTCCAAATTAATAATGACAGTGAGAAAAAAATTAAATAAAATTATAATTTTTAAATATTTTATACAAACTTTTTAATATAAAATTTAGTTCTAGAAAAGCTAATAACGCTCATGAAATTAACATAAGTTCCACTGAACTAGACTAAATATATGTAAAAAAAAAATAACATTATGCCTGGATTTTATCTAATAATTATATCACGAAATTTAAAAATAATAAATAGAAAAAGTATTAGATTGTATAATCTATTAATATAAAATTTTATTTAGTTATAATTATTAGAATTATTAATAGGTAAATTATAGGTAATAAGAAATTATAACCAAAAATATTAGCAATAAATAAATGAATTTAATCAAAATATTAAAAAAAATGTACAAAAAAGATATATTTCAAATTGAAATTAAATCAAGGAATTTATGCCTATATCTTTAATAGAAAATCAAAATTTATTTATATAGTAAATAATAAATACATCTTAGTTAAAAAAAAATTAAAAATAATTAAAAATTTCAATAAGTCTGATTCTGTGTCTCGCAAAAAAAATATGCATTTTTTTAAAATCTATTCAAAATTAAATAATATCTATATAAATAATTTTAAATATTTAATTGAATAATTAGAGTTATTTTTTTTACTTTCATAAATAATAAATGATCAATAAAATTGATTTGATGAAAATTAATTTATTTAATTATAATTTTTGATAAAATTTAAGAACTTTACACTTTTTAATATATATTGGTGTATATAATACTCACATGAATTAAATAATAATTAAGATTATTGAATTTATGCACAAATGATATCGTTTTAAAACAATATTTTATTAACTTATATTTGTATAAAAGCCAAAAAAATAATAATTGAAAGGTGTTTAAAATTATTATTGGTTAATAAATCTAAATTATAAAATGAAAATTATAATTTTTTTTTAAATTCACACTTAAAAATTAAATATACAAATAAGCCAAAAAATTAAAAAATATTAAAATTTTTCGAATTGATCGCCTGCATATACATCCATTAAATTTTTTAATTAGGGTTTGATTTTTTTATAATAATTTAATTTCCCCTAATTTAATTTTTTTTGATCATATAAAAATATTCAAATGTATTATCCAATAATCTTAGAATCTAAATTTTGTAAATTTATTATTAAAAGTAGCCATCTAATAAATAATTTGTAATGATAATTTTATAAAATTAATCAATATATTAATTTTGTATTAAATATAACCAAAAAAATCAAATATTTTACATCTTTTATATATAATATAGAAAATTAAAAATATAAAATAATTGAAAGTTCTTGGAGCAGCTAAAAATATTTATATGACAAAATATTCAGATTTATACGCTAAAATATTCTTTTTAAGCTTAAATAGTGAGCCATTGATAAAACTAAAAGTTAATGTAAGGTAAAAAAAATTACGAATTGAGGTTTACATCGATAAAAAATCATAAATAATGTTTTAGAAATCATAAGGAGTATTAAATTCATTTAAAAAGTCGATTTCATGAAAATAGATATTTTTCTAAGCTATAAATGACTAAATCAGGAAAAAAATAAAATTTCCTTATGATTATAATTCTAATAAGTAAATTGTTGAAGTATTGAAAAGATCTAATAATTGCGATATTATATTGATTAAAAAATATTTAATTGATATTTTAATATAAAAAAAATAGCCCTGTGCTTTTTATTATTATTAATTTAAATATTTAAGATATTTATCGTTAAATTTGAGTAAATAGAACATTAAGAGTGTAATTAAAGGGATTAAAAATATCATTTATCATAATCATCATTATTTTTTATTCATTAACTTTAAAAATTATAAATTTTACGCATAATTTTTTTTAAAATAACAATTAAATTAAATTTATTTTCTTTAAAAATGTTTCCCGAAATAATAAATAACTACGGTAGTATGATCGAATATTTCAGAATTATAAAAAAATTCTCACATTTATGATTTAGACTAGTTTGATACCAGTATAAATAAATTAGATTAATAATAGGGAATTTTGTTTTAAAATAAGATAATTTTTAGTGTTATATGGATTCATTAAATCTTATAAAAATAGTTTAAAAGAAAAAGAAAAAGAGAAAGTATATTAACTCTGATGCGTTTAGTAAATAGAAAATTCTGTTATAAATACATTTAATAAAAAAAATCATTATTAGATTACTTAAAACATTTTTTTCTTTTATAAATTGGCGATCAGATAAAATTTTATTGACATTTTATACAAATTTTTTTTTTCTTTTGAAATTGAAATGATAAACAAAAGACTTAAGAAATTTATTAAAAATTAAATTTTTATAAAATTATGACTAAAGGAAAATATGTGAACTCTTATTTTCTTTTCTATAGTTCTATTTAATGCATAAGAGTTTCTTATAGGTCGACATCTTGAGAAATAATCTTGCATTTTACCCCTTTTTTTGCTCAAAATTTTAAAAAAATATACACCGATTTTTTAAAAGATTATAATTAAAAAGGAATTATAATAATTATTTTAACTTAAAATTATCAATAGGTATTTTTAGATTAAATTTAATATATAATATATATATTTAAATATATTTTTTCATGAATTTTCAAAAAATGAAGTTTATGAAAAAAGATAGTATTTTTCTAGACTTAACTCTTTCTTAAAATCCATTTTGATAATTCAAAATCTTTTATGAATTGAGAGAAAAAAAAATTCCGGGTGAATAGTTTTATTATTTACTAAATTTTATTTATTTCAGATGAATATAATTTTTTGAATTAAATGAAGAAATTTTATTTAGAATTAAATACGTAGAAATTTATTAGGAATGGGGCTATTGTTTTTTTTATTAGACTGATGCGTAAAAATTAGGTAAAGACATTTAAACTACTCTTTATCCCAATATAACTCAAAAAAACAAAAGTTTACTTTAAGATAGGTAAAAATTTTTTCATCTGTTGCATCCGATTATAGTAAAATTATAATTAATTTTGCAAAAATAAATAAGTTACGATTTAATCAAGTTATAATAGAAAAAATTATAAAAATTGGTAAAAATTATCAATAAGAGCTGACGTAACATTTAATTTGAGTATTAATATAACTTGCATTCAGAAATGTATAGGTGCTTTATTCAGAATTAGGTAATTGTATAAAATTAGATGTTACTGTAGCTACCATAAATTATCCAAGACTTTATCCAAATTTTATCTAAAATTTTTTCATCTTTAGATGCAGGAAATTCAAATAAATTCAGAATTTAATCATTCATCTCTTAAATTTATAGAATAAAAAAAAGAAATTGTATGCAAAAATATAGCTGAGGATAATAGGATCTTAGAAAAACTAATGGTAAATAGTATACCAAAATGTAAAAAATAGGTTAAATATATATTAAGTGTTTTTAATTACCTTCAAATTCTAAATAAGTATGAGTGTTATCAATAAAATTTAATATCTTATATTAAAATATCAAGAAAAGTTGGATATTATTCTTCAAATAAGTGTTATTTTTATTTAAAAAATTCTTTTTCTAATAAAAAATGACGATTAAGTGATATAAGAGTACTAATAATCATTTTAAATTTATATTTTTAATAAAGACATTAATGGGTTGATTTTTTTTGTTGATATTTAATCAAGCATATATTTTTTCTATACTACGCAAAAAAATTCGATTTCTTATAATATATCGGTGAGTAATAAAAACCAAAAAGATTTTAATTAAAGTTCCCATAAAAAAATCCATATTAAAAATATTTTAAATAAAAATCGTATGATATATAACCCTGTTGTATCTCATAATATAAATAACATAACATAAATAATAATAACTTAAGAGTTTTCTAGAAGTTAAAAATAACAGACTATAAACCCACTTAATAAAACTAATAAAGCTAAGCACATCATTATGCTAAATTTATTTATTTTTTACTATTTTGAATTTAATTAATTCATAATTTTAAGAGTTTTTACGATTAATTTATCATTTGATTATAATTAGATGCACATCCATGAATTAGATATTAATTTTCTTAATTTTTTTTTATTTTGTTTTTAATTGATTTATTATCTAAAATCATGCTTTTAATTTTACTAAAATCATTAAAATTTTTCTGAATTAGGTTGAGAAAAGATGAGTAATGAAAGTAGATATTGTTTTAAGTTATTATAAACTTAATATAAATTATTCCTAAATTCATTTATAATTTTGTAAAATTTTGAATATACTATATATAAAACACATTTATTAATTTTAAAGTGTCTAGGGAATCAAGATAAGATATTTTCATACGAAAAAAAGTTATCCTTGAATCAGATATTTTAATAATCTTAATTTTTTAACCCAAACAAATATATTTTCTGGATATTCAAATTTTAAAATTTTAGCGTTACAGTGTTTCCGAGTTTCCAAATTTCAATCATTTAAAAAAATTCATTTATTTACATTTAAAATCAAAATTTGAAATATATTCGTCATGCTTTTAGGTTAAATTTTTTTGGCTTTATTCCAATGGTTTACCCTTATCACAATAATATTAAAAATTAATAAAATTAATCTTGTAAAAATCCACACTTTTTCGATTAATGTTGTGAATTTTATATTACAGCGAATAAAAAAGACATATTTTAAATTATTTTTCTAATAATTATTACTGGTTAAGGTTTTTTTCGATTAATGACTTTGTGAAATTTATTTATAAAAGGTATTTAATATAATATAATGCTAAGTTTTTCAGATTTAAAGCAAATTTTTTGGAAAAAGATTTATAAGGATAATAAAACATTGCCTTATAAGCTCTATTGTTGATGTTTAGATTGTCTTAATATTGAAATATTAATTTTTATGTATAGGAAATTTCAAATGGTTTAGTCTAAATACACTAATATTACCCCGAATTTATATAAATATATGCATAAGTATTATTAAAAACGGGAAAAATTTTAGCTAATTTATTTAAACAATAAAATTATTTGATAATATATACCGGCTCCTAAATTTAATAATATATTAAAAACTAAATTATAGTTTTTTTTTTACATTTTTAAATTCGTAGAATATTTATATTAAGTGATAATTATCGTTATATTTTTAACTCGATGACCAAGTCCCTAGTTTAGATTTACAAAAATTTCTGTCAATAATTTTATAAATTAAATAATATAAATTGAAAATTAAAAAACAAAATTCCTGTAATAAATATCATATTTCAAATGAATTTTTTTTTTTTATTTAATCACAAGTTAAATTTCCGAGTAATAATATTCTAAATTAAAAGGATCAATTTTATCGCTTTTTTTCAGAAATTTCAGCAATATAGTTTTTTAATAATTTTTTAAAGATCTATTTTTATAAATATTCCGTAATTGAGTTTAAAAGTATTTTAAAAGCTCCAAATTAAACTATCAATAGAGTGCTTTTCATATATAAACCTATTAATATATAATAAATATATAGATCAGAAAGTAAATATAAATTTATGAATTATTTTATTTTTAATCCGAGTTTGTTAAATTTTTAAATAGGAGTTCTTTTCATGTACGAATTTAAATCATCTTGTGATAAAATAAATTTTTATATTTATTTTAAATATTATTATTTGATGCTTTTATAGAAATTATTTGATATAAGTATAAATATAATAGATAATTAAATATAAATAGAATTTAATTAAGAAATTTAAATATTTGGTGAAATATTACAAAAAGAAAGATAAATATAAAATTAGTCGTTTAGTATTATATCTTTAACTATTAGTTTAATAAATACAAATATCATCGGTAATTGAAGCTGTTCTTATCACTAAATTGCTAATTTATTGAATATATTATAAATTCAAGATTTTTGAACTCCATAAATGAATTTTGAAGGTGGTATCAAATAAAATTTTATTTTGATAACTAAAAATATAAGGCAGAAAATTTTTAATCATTATTAATTCTATTCTATATAATAGTTAACAAATTAAAAATCACCCAAAATTCGAAATTCACTTATTAAAAAAAAAGAAACTTGTATATAACTAGATTTTTGGTATTTTAAAGCTCTTATTTTGAACACACATGAAGCCTAATTGTTAGGAATAAATTAATTTTCGATTTCATACGCTGATTTTTTTATTTATAAATCATTAAAAGACAAAAATAACTTAATTAATCCCATTTTAAAAAATGGAATCATATTTAATACAATAAAAAAGGATTTTTTTGGACCTGAAACACATATGGGGGGGTGGGATTAAATTTTGAAAATGCTTAATATATTTTTTGAGATTTATATAAAAAATATTAAATTAAAGCTATGTGGGATCGAAATTTTTATCTACTTTAAAAATTATCTTTATTTAAAAATATGACACTAGATAATGTAATCATATGTATTTTAACAACGATTTTTGTAACGAAAATCAATATTAATTTTACAAATAAATAAAAATTATCATAATTTTTTTTAAATTCTCGAGCAAACTTGATGATTATCGTCCTATTTTAAAAAAACCTAATTTTATCTAGTTTAAATAAAATTAAAATATATTTCTGAGCCAACAAAAGAAAATATAACAAATTATAAAAAAATGAACACATTTTAAAAAAAACTCCCATTTATGGGATATTTTTCAAATTTTCAAATCAAAAATGATCTTCATATAAGAATTACAAGACTTTATTAATTTTCTCAGGAAAAAATATACATTTTTCTTAGTGTATATAGAAGATATGTTTTTAAAATAAATAAAAATATCCAAGACTTTCGAAGCACATGTATGTATTTTTAATTTTTCCTGAATGGAAATCTATTAATTTTTTCCAAAATCTATTATGTTAGACTGTAAAGATGATAGATCTTAAATTTCTTGTATATTGACGACTTATAAAAATTAAATTTTCCATTTTAATATGAGCATAAAAACCATAAAATATTTATAGCAATAATAAGATATACTCAATAAAATTTATAAAAAAGATCTATTATGAATAAATAATGATACAAAAATAAAAGTAACTTAAAGCCCGAATAAATAAAAGTTATGAAATTTTTTAAGATTTTTCCGATAATTTGTTGAAAATGAAATGAATTCAGTTTAATCAGATATAAAAAAATTTCATTCAAATAAATTAAATCTTTTTAAACCATTTTAAATTTTGAGTTAATAAAAAGAAAATCTTAAAATTAATACCAATAAATATCGCTTGAAATTTTCTCTATAATTTTTTCTTATTAATCCCCACATATTTTTTTTAAATTACAATTTTGATTTTTTAAAAATCAAATCATTATATTGGAAATAGAAAAATATTTGAAAAAATTAGCAATTAAAAAAATATTCTCTACAGTATTTTATAGCCCGTATATTATTAATCACGGTAAATAAGCTTTTATTGAAAGAATTAAGAAAATAAATATTGTGAAAAATATTTTTTCTAATTTTATTCAAATCTTCAAATAAAAAACCCATAAATATATAATTTAAATGGATATGATTATATATATGAATAACAAATAAAACAATTTTTTTTATAAACTGCCTAAAAAAATAGTGAATTTGATGTTAAATATTGAATATTTAATCCAATTTTTTGTTATTAAAGCAAGTAAAAGTTTATTTGACTTTTTTTTTAATGGGAGTTTATTTATAATATTCAAATACTAGAAAAAAATAATATGAAAATACAATAAAAGGAAAAAATATATATATTATCCCACTCAAATCTGTCGCTCTAGCAGCTTCGTACCCACTGGGAACTGTTTTAAGGAGTTTGCTTGACTTCATTACTATCTATTAATTTATTATATAGAACTAAAAAAATAGAAATATATGTATCAGTTTGTAATCAAAAATTTTCACCGAATTAATATTCTTCAAAAAAAATATTCTTTATTGATCAGCCAATATTTAATATCAGGAAAAAGGAATTTCGGCCATGAAAATTCAATTTTATATATTATATTTGTAGCAGGTTAATTTATATACTATTATACCTGGATTATAACCTGAGTAAAATTTTATGAATAATGAATGCATAATTTTTAATAATTTTTTTTAGATAAAATTTTTTTTATTTTGGAAACTGTTTAAAAAAGATCAAATAATCGTTTAATTTGATTTTATAGATTATTTTAGCTTTAATCAAAAATAATTTTGAATTACTTTAATTTCATTAATTGACAAAAATTTTAGAAAAAAAATTTTTATTCAAAAAAATTATATTATTGCGTAGTAAAAAGCTTCTGAAACTAAAATATTGTATTGGTATTCTATTAAAAAGATAGATAAACCAATAAATATTTCAAACTTTTGTAAATTTATTTACATTATTACAGAGATAATATTGATTTTATTTGTAAAAAATGCACTCTTGCACTCTTGCATCCATAAACCAATTTACATAATCTATGAATGTATTAGTCGATTGATTAAACATTTATAAAAAACAATTTTATAAAAAATTATAAGAATTTTTTTCACACATAATATGCATATCATATCAATTATAACGATAATTTACAAATTTTAACTATAAGTAATATTAGTTAAATTTTCAGTCTATAAATATTCAAGATTCTTTTTTTAAATACAAAAAAAAACTATTTATATCTAATACAGCTGTATAGAAAATTTCCCCTTGAATAATTTTTACATAAAAATTCAGAAATTGATATTATATGGTTCAAATTTTCAAAAAATAAGGGACTTATTTTTATCAATATAGATTAATAAAGCATTTAAAATTCTTTGTATTTCATTAATTTTATTTGAAAAAAATTTAATAAAAAAGTAATTATTTGAGTGACAGAGATGATAAAAAAAGCTAAATAAACAACTTTAGTATTAAATTACATCAATAAATGCCAAAATTGTCAAACAGAATCACTCAAAAATATTTATTTTGAAATTGATTAGGCATTATAGTCTTTAAAACCCATCCAATAACTATTGAGATCCATAAACTATTTTCTGTATAATTATATTTTTAATTTTAAAAAATATATATTAAAGTAAATTAAAAGAAACTAAATATCATCTAATTTTACATTTTAGGCGTTTAAATTTGTATTCATTTGTATAAGTCAAATTTGTTTATTGTAGAGTTTGCAACTTTAAATTGAATGGCTTACTCAGATATTTAGAAATTGATATATTAATGGTAGAAGTGGAAATTAATACAATAATCACAATGATGAATGGTGAAAAGTTAATTTTTTGATTTTAATTAATTTATTAAAAAATATTTCGAATAAAATTTATGATAAGATTTTATTCGAATTTTTTATTTCGGATCTATCTAAACAATATTTTAAAAAATTTAAAATATAAAACCCCGCTTTAAATTTATAGATTGTATATATTTTTTAAAAATTTAAACCCACAGATTATATTGTGTATAATAGATAAAAGTTGAATTAAATAAGAGTTATATTCAATTAGAAATAATATCAGAATATATTTATTATTAAATTATAATGGATTACATAAAAGAATTATAATGGATTACATAAAAGATTAATAATTGTGTAAAATTGATTAATGTGTTGACCTTTGTGATCATAAATTATCAAAGGAGATAAAAAGATCAGATTTGAAGAGTTTTTTTATATTAGGGAAACTATAAATTTATACTTTAAAATTTAAATTGGAGATTTTTCTAATGGTTTAATTTTATAAGTTTATTTATATTTTTAAACATTTTTTAAATAAATTTTTGGCTCAAATTTCGAAAAGAATTTTACAGGAATAATTTTGGAGTTTAGATTAATACTTTAAAAAATTTAATCAAAATTAATCAATCTTATTATAAAATTTCTAAACTAATTTTTTTTTTAAATTTAACATTTTTTAATAACAGTTTTAAAAAAATAAAAATTATAAGCGTTTGATTCAGTTTCAAAAAATAATTAGAGATATATTCTTTTATATTTTTTAGCATTCTGAAAAAACTTTTATGCGCATTAGGGCGATTAATTAAATTAATATATTCTATTTAATGATAACTTGATAAATTGAGGTTAATCAGATGAAAAAAGCCCAAAATAATTTATAAAATATTATTAGTTTTGTATATTATATCAGTATTTGCATTCCTATTTTATAATTGAAGTTTTTGATCACAATTTAATAAAAACTAAAAAAATAAGATTTTTAAATAGTATCACATGGTTTTTTTTAAATTTTGTTTAAGACTTAATTTTCACCATAATAAACTGCCAATCATTTTTTTTTGAAAGCTATATTTTAGTTGGGTAATAAGCCAATGAAATTTCCCTAAAATCTCTATGATTTTTGAAAAAATCTAGAGATTAATTTAAAAATCTCAAACTCGGAAATCAATCTAATAATAATTAGGAAATCTAAACAGATATTTGAAAATAGCTTATTTCAAATTCAATTTTAAAGCGATCAAATAATAATTGAGTAAAAACGATGTTTAGATCGATTTTTTTTTTTATCGAATCCTTTTAATGGAGGCTGTAAATAAAAATTAAATCCAATAAAATTCCAAAGAATTTTTTTTTTGATTAGATATAATATTTTCCTTTCTTAAAGATAGTTTAAATTTAATTTGAATAATTTAATAACCAGTTTATTTATAAATGAGGCTTTTTTTATTTTTAAGAAATAATTTTCTTGTTTTAACTCCTAAAATATACTCTTAATTATAAGAAAATCTATCGTTTAGTCCATATTGATTTATTTTTATCTCCAATACTTTTATCGATTTTTTTTAGAGGTGAAATAATATATTTATGCAAATATATTCATTCGTTTGTAAAAATTTATGCCCCAATATCAGCAAAATAATCAAAAAACAAAATATTATAAATTCTGTAATGCCGAAATCAATATGAAAAATCAAAAGGAATCATCAAGATTTATTCTATTTATTCAGTTATATGTTTTCATGATACGAATATTAAATAAGTTGAATTATAAATGATGAATTCTTGTTAGTAATATAAAAATTAAAGATCGAAATTATTTTCTGTTTCTATTATCAGATAATGGAATCTAATAGATTTAAGACTATGCTTATTCTCACGGAATTTATATTAATTTTTAAGGCTTATTTAATAATGATAAATTGGGGTTTTTAAAGAAAATAGTCATAAAATCATCGCTTTTTTAACGATTTACAATAATATAATTAGATATAATATAAGATTAAAAGAAATTTAATTTTAAAATTTTTTAGAACTTCTTTTTAAAAATAGGACAGGAAATATATGTTTTATTATATAATAATTTTGTTATTTTTTAAACTTTTGCATATTTGAATTACGCAAAACTATAAAAAAAAAGCAAATAATTCTAACATAAAGTAAATAATAATGTACTGAAGGAATATAATAATAAAACAATTTTAGATTATTTATTAAATTATTGGATTTATAATCAGAGGGAATTAAATTTAACAGAATATAAATGGATTATCATATTTTTTTAAAAAAAATATTATTTCGAGAAGTTTACAGATTATTACGATAAACCTGTTTTTTTCATTGAATCACAAAGATTTTATCGAGTTTTCATATTTTTATTCTTACCTCTGTTTGAAATCAGTTAAAATATAGACAGGGCTATGCTATAAATAAAAATTCGATTTACCACAGTTTAGCAATTGAATATAAATATTTAATCAACAAATCGAAAATTATAATAAGAAAAAAAAGATCTTAGTTTTAGACCTGCGTTTCAAAATATACCAGGGAATATATTTATGTTTTTTAGACCAGTATATAAATGTTAAATCAGAAAGAATTTCAAATAAGTTTTTGCATAATTTTTTTTGGAATTTTCTAGATCTCATAAATTCTTTTCAGATTTTAAGAACAAAAACTATTTAAATTAATTAAGGGTATTTATTCAGATAATACCCATTGTTTAATATAAAAAGTAGTTTTTTTAAAATAATTTCCTCTTATCGTAATTTATTCACTTAATAATTTTTAGATTTTATTTTTTTTAAAGATGATTTTTTTTTTTAAGATAATTACCAAATATAATCTTTATTAGAATGCTCTAATATTGACCGTGATTTATATAAAATTATAAAAAATTAAATTTTAATGTATATATAGGGATTTATTATAGTGATTGATTAGATTAAAAATAAAAATTGTAAATTAAAAATACCCCCAAAGTTAATTCTTCGAGAATTTTTTAAAACATAGTTTCTTATAAAATCTCTTCCTATCATTTTCCTTGATTGAATAGAGTTTACAAATAGTTTATACTTTTATAAAATTACGAAGACGAAAAAGTAAAAAATAATGATTTATATTTTCCAAAAAAAAATATATAATAAGCTTCAAGTGTTTCATTCAATGTTATAACAATAACATTGAGATAGATATTAATTTTTTAAATTGATATTTATTTTATAAAATATCAATTGAAAATGTGTTTTTTAATATTCTTATCTTTTATAAACATTCTAAAATTATATTTAAAAATTGGTTTTTATGAAAATATTTTAATAAATAGTTATAAAAATTTTCAATAGAAATTGAACCTCAATTTTTTATTTTTAGTTAATTTTTAAATAAATTAATATAATCAAATTTTATTATTATTATTATCTATAAAAACTGTCGAATTTTTTAGAATTAGAGTTTATAATTTTGAAAAATATCTATAGAACTGGAATAAATATTTTTAAATAGCTTTAATAATTTTAAAATTTTTTGCAATGTACTACATGTTTGATTTTTTTAATAGTGTCAATAATTTTAAAATTGAAATTATAGACTATATTTTTTTATCTTTATTACATTCATTATAATAATTTCACCAATTATTCAGTATTTTAAATAAAAAATGCTTTTTTACATTGATAATACGGTATACTTCTATACAGGAAATTTTTTAGCTCCCAAACTTACTATACTTAGAGGCCAAAAAACCAAAATTAATTTTTCTGACAAATAAAAAACATCTCTTCATATTTAGTATATAAATGAATATATGTCAAAATAGAAATGTTATAAATTTTCACGAATAATAAGGCTTCCAAACATACTCTAAGATATTATTCTAATTATAATAATAAATATAAAAAAAAATTATGCATATTCCTTAAATTTCCAATGGTTCTCAGTTATATTATATAATAATAAATAAAATGCACCTAAAAATGATTTATATACTAATTTTTAGCGCTTTTTGAATAAAAAAATCCGCGAATTTTTAAATAATTAATTTTTTAAAATATTTAATAATTTGTCTTATAATCAATAAATTCAAATTATAACATAGGTAAATTTAAGGGATTTTTTTTTGAATTATAATATAAATAAAAAATTAAATGTAAAAGATATGCAAATACAAGTTTTTTTTTCTTTGATTTGAAATAAATTTATAACCCAATAGATTGATATAAGATTAATTATTCTGAATTAAGAATCAAAAAAAAATTTTGGACAGATTTTAAATATTAGATATCGATAATATGACACTTGTGTACCTGAAAACATAAAAATCAATCCATTAAAATTTGAAAGAATATAAATTCAAATGAAATGAAACCATGTAGTGTAGACTGCAGATTTGAACTAAAATTTTAACACTACATTATTTATACCAATATAAATTGCAAAAATACTTAGATATCGTTCCTTTTAATTTGAAAATAATTGGGGCTATTCTTTAAGTTCTGGATTTTATATTTGATTAAAATATAATTAATGAATTTATTGTAGATATATGTATTTTTTATTTTTATTTGATCCAAACTGATCCAAGTCTTCATTTTATTAACAGGTAAAAGCAAAAAGTCAAAAAAAGACGTTTCGAAATCGATTAAATGTTAAGATGGGTCGTTCAACTAATATAAATAGGCAATTTAAATAATATTGGACACATAATTTGGTTTTTATATTTTATGAAGTTTCATAATATTGTCACATTACAAATTTTCTAATGATGCTCAATGAATTTTTCCCACTGGTTTTTAAAATTATTCATGGTAGTTCTTTTATTGTATTGGATAATAAAAAATTATTAAATTATATTTTTTATTTATACAAAATTATTGTTTATCTGGTTTGTGTTTATAAAAAAAACTACCCAAAAAATGTGGGATTACTGATACGGAATCTCAGTGAATAATTAATGAAATCAACAATTCAGATACTGATAATAGATTGTAAACGGTAAAAATCACAATAGGAATTGAGTTCTATTGGACGTGTATGTTAATTGGTAAATAGGAATATGAAAACACGAATAAAGAGAGAATTTAAAGATTTTGAGGAACTTAACTAAAGACAGGCTCAAAGCGAAATAGGTTAAATTAAAAACAATAAAAAAAGATAAAAATACCGTTTACATGAGGCATTCAAGTTTCGGAATATATTTTTTCCCTTCTTTTAAATCTAAATAAAACTATTTAAAATATTTGGGTGGCAGTACTGTTAAAATTATTATCAGTTTCGATACACAACAATATAAAAAAAATTGGTTTGATAAACACTATGTATTAAATTAAATATAATAATGAAAAATGAATAACAAATTCATTTATTTAATCTTGAATCACTTATTATTATTTACAAATTATTGGCAATAAATAGCATCCTTCTAAAAATAATAATGGTAATAAAATCGGAGTAACTATTTTTCACTGGCTTTTTACATTGAAATAATATTGTATACAATATTCTCCGGAGCGAAAGATTTTTTATTTGTCAAGATAGTTTTGAAAAACTATAAAGATTTCGTTATTGCGTTCTCACTCTGGTTAAATTTTATAAAAAAATTTAGTTAATTATTGAAAAATATAATAAAAATTAATTTTGAAAAACATATATCAAAAAGTTGTCGGTTTTAAATAATGGTATTTTGGCGAAATTATAATCAAAATTTTTTTTGTGTGGATCAAGTTTTCCGTTTTAAAATATTATTAGGATATTTTTCAAAAAACATACGATGATAATTGCATAGTTTGAATTTCTAGTAATAAAGAATCTAAATGTACATGTTAAAATTAAATCAATAAACATTTATATTTATAAAGGATCTAGTATTTGGAGTTATTAAATGTTTTCTAATGTATAAATTTAGGCTATTTAAACTAAAAATCCAGGTGTATTAAATTTCAATTAAAAATATTTAACCATATCCTACTTAGTACAGAATTTAATCTTGAGTGTATAATTTTAACCTAAATTAGCGTATTGTATAGCAATGAAAATTAAAAATCCTTAATGTAAAAAGTAGAATGTTATGCAGATGAAAGTTTTTTTCCATTAATTAATCGGGTCTTTAATAAAAAAAACATAATCCCACAAATAATCAAACCTTTTTACGATTTAATTTTCCTGATATTTAGATTCTATAGATTATTATCAAATAAATAAATTTAATTAAATTTTTAGAAAATAAATCAACTCCCAATTTAGAATTTTATCAATTAATTTTTATCCAAGAAAAAATAAATATATAGCGATAAAAATTCCGATCAAAAATTAATTGAATTAATAAAATTAAAATTAAAAACTCAAACTTGTGCGTGTAGTCTTTGAATTGAAATTAATTACTGTTTAACTTTCAGAAAATTATAAAAAAGTTATCAAAATCAATCAAATTTATATAATGTAAAAGCATAATAAAAAATCGATAAAAATAATATTGAAAATGGCTAACTTTATTTTTTTAAAATATAAATATAAATTCTCAACCAAAAATTAAGTAATATTGATTCTAAAATACTTAATCTGTAATTTTAGTATTATTTTTATTATTAATCCTTAATCCACAGAAAATTTTTACCATAAAGCTAAGATAACAATGACTTAAAACTTTATAAAATGCTCAGGAGATTATTATAAATTAAACTAAATTCAGAGAGCTAAAACTCTTTATTTAACGAAAAAAAAATGAGGAATTTAATTAAAAATGTACATTTGAATTTTGAAAATTATCTATTGAGCATATTTCTGTTTCTTGATTTATTAAGGAATGATTTAGGAGTAAAAAACCCCGTTATTTAAGTTTTAATTCTTCAATAAACCCAAATATTATGTAGGTTAAAGTCAATTTAGATGATGGAAAATCTTTTTACAAAAAAAAAAATTTTTTTTTTTTTTGTAAATATTATTAATTTTAGATTTGAATAGTAAATCTGAATATTTGTAAAATCACCACTTGTAAACTCGTTGAAATGTGGGAGATATTTCATAAAGCTTAAATAATAGACCATTTATATCAATTAAGATCGAAAGTAAGAAAGTATTTTTAACATTATTAAAAATAAAAGTATCACATCAAAATTAATTTTTTCTAAAGATAATTTTTTAGGAAATGTTGAACTTCTCACATTCATTCGAGTGGTTTTTTTAAATTAAAAAAATAAAGCTTCTAATTTTTTTAACATTTAAAAATTATCTAAAATTTAATAATTAATAATATAGATCTATTTTTTATATTGAAGTAACTAAAAGTTCTCTATTTATGTAAGCAAATAGTTTTAAAATTATTCTGAGTACCCATGTTTTTTGTTATTATAGATCAGGTATACAAATAAAAAGGCTGCTTTTATTGTAAAATGAAAATTTTCAAGAAAAATATCAATAAATAAGAAGTATTTTGCCTTTCAAAAAATTTCCCGTCAGATGTGGAAATTAAATTTGTAAAATTTAAATAATTCATACATCATTTTGATCACATGTATAATTTTAATAATTTTGAGAATGTAATTATTATTTTAAACTAAAACTGATAATAAAAATTGTGAAATTTATATTTCTGAATAAAATTTTTATGAAAAAGGATTCTTTTATTGATAGGGGTTTATATGGAAAAAAATATAACCAAAAAAGTTTTTCTATGCGTATAATTTTATAATGAACATTATTGTAAGGATCAGGTTTAATGGGATAATTTTAATGATAAAAGGTAAAAGGATATACTTAGTTAAAATATAAAAGATAGGGAAAGAGACAAGTTGAAAAGCTTAGCCATTCCAAAATGTCTAAGCTTCCTTATTAATACCGTTTTCTATTTTCTAAAAGTCAATTATGCTTATGGGAAGATTTCTTCATTGGATAAAACATTCAATGCATGTACTGAATCTATTGATTCGTTACAATTATATATATATTAAAAATTTAAATTGTACCCATATAATTTAGAAAAAGATAAACAACAATATTTTTGAAAACGACAATTTGATATAATAACTAGAATGAATGAATTTGATTATTTAAAGTTAATTTACAATTCATTTGTAATAATTTATATGAAAAACGAATTATGTTTTAATCATAATAACATAATAACATATTTAAAATTAATATTTGATTGTATATATAAGAAGCTATTTACTGATTAAAATTATTCTTATCCAATAATTTTAAAATGAAAAATTAAGCAGTTAATATTTTCGTTTAAATATTTAGAATTTATATAGATTGGAATTTAAAAAGAAGATGTAGAAGACTTTCTATCATTTTTTAACACCAAATATACTATAAAATATTTTGAAAAAAATATTGCACATTTAATTTTAAAATCTTACAAGTTTGAAACGATTTTAATCTAATTTTATGGTTGCTAAGGTTGGAGTGTTTTAAAGTTTGGTAATTAGTTTAGTACGTGTTAACTTTTGGGAATTTTTTTTGAATTTTTTCCTGCAATTTTCGAAACCATTTATTAAAGAGATATTTAATAGATTTAAGCAGCTTTATTCAATAATACGGTCATTAGTACTTATAACAATAAAAATTATTGATAAATTACGCAATAAAACTAAATCATTTTTTACAAGTATCATATATAGATGGATAATGAACGAGAATAAAAAAGAATTGAGATTAAAAAGAAGATAGATTTTATATCTCGGGTTCGTAAATTCTTTAATATTTATTTATTTCTAATTCGGTTGGATGTACCTTAAGGAATTAATTTTTTATATTAATAGAAATGAATATATATTTTAATATTTAAAATATTTTTAGTATTTTTATGGATTAGTTATGATAATTTTTTTTCCATTTTTTATTAAAGGAATTTTAAATGTATTCAACCAATGTTATTTGAGAATATGATTAAAAGATATTTTCTAATTTCATGTATAGTAATAGGAGAAGAATTGTAATTAATAATTTGTGTGTCTATAGAAATTAAATAGTTTTTATTATATAGATTCTAAATTTTGTTGTAATTATTAAGCTATAAAAGATCTTACTCTAAATTTTGACACTACAAAAATTTTTATTTTCAATTATCATTATTTGACTAATCAATAATATATTTAAACTGCTGTAAAAATATTATTCACAAGTTTATAAAAATAATTTTAAATATTTATTATTGGGCAAATTAGTAAAGTTTAAACATTGATGTATAAATCTATCAAATTTATATTAATAGGTATTGCAAAAAATAAACGAATTGTAATAATATATAATTAGTTATCATATTGAATACAATATAAGAAGAAGTTTTATTCGTATAATATGAAAAATTTAGAGTTTAACAAAAATTATTAATAAAAAATATATATATCATATTTCAATAGAGCCAGGAATTAAGTATTATTTTTTGGTAAAAAATCAATGAAGATAGCTAAACATGAAGATATTTATATAATACAAGAACTGATTATTATGGTAAAGTTTTTTGGATTTATTATGCAAGCTTATTCTAATTAATAATCATTTTTTAATTCAGTGTTGAAATTCAAAAAAATATGGAGCAATTTATCATATATATGCTGAATAATATTCCAAAAAAAGTTTAAAAGTCCATAAAATTAGCAATTTTGGGCTCATTAAAGATGATGATAACAAAATATTTAGATTGTTTTTAATTTAATAATACATTATTAGATCTAATTTTAATTTAATAATACATTATTAGATCTAATTTTAAAAATTTTACTACAAAAAAAATTACAGATAAAAATATACGTGGGTCTTATTTCTCAAGTATTTATTCTGAGGGTATTAAAAATTTACCAAAAAAGAATTTCTAAAAAAAAAAAAATTCGGATCAGATATACAAAAAATATATAATACGTAACAAAATTTCGAATTTCTTTGGTTTAAAAACTCAATCAAGATTTTGCCTCTATCTTTATTCAAAAATAAATTTTGGTCGAGTAATATGAAATAAATTGATAGAAAATTTAGTAATTTTTTTTAAAAAAAATTATTAATCCTTTTAAATTTTGTTAATAAATAATTAAAACCACATACATAATTCAATAAAAGATCAATAATTGAATTATCCATATATAAAATTTGATTATTTAAATATATCTAAATATTTAATAAAAAATATCACAAAATAAACTAGAATTACCAGATTCAAAAGATAAAAAAAGTATTATAAAAAAATTGTTATAAAATTAATAAAAGTAAAATATGAAATAAAGTGTAAAATATTAAAAAAAAAATAATAATACTAACCTAACTTCAAATCAATTAAACGGATTTAAAAATTCTCAAAATCGAAGTTACCTATTGTAAAAAATTTGAGGAATAAAAAACCACCAATTTATTAATCTTGAATCCTACTACAGTTAACACTAGATTTACTCGAATAGTTTAACTAAAAAAAAATTCATATTAAAAAAATGCATAAAATAAAAACATGACTAATTGCTATTTATTGCCAATGTGGTGGAAATTTGTTTAGCGATTTTTGTGCGAAAAATAAATTCGCGAATAGCGAGTCATTTTTAACTAATTATACTAATATTTAAAAAAAAAATTAAAACCTTTGCATAAATCGAGATTAACGCTAAATATAAAGCGTTTTTTAGCAGCGAATACAGCAAAATAATGAAAAAATATATAAAATATGTTTTTTAGCTTTTTTATATTTTTAATCTCCGTATTTTTTGGTCAAAAAATATTAAATATAAATTAAAAAATGAATAAGTCAGACTTTCAAAAATTCAAGAGTTTTTTTGTGGATTAAGATTTTACTATAATTATCTAGTAGTGAAAAAACTATTATAAAGCCAAATTGATGGCAGGCCACTTTTAAAAATCTATAATATAGATTCATAAAACTAACCACGTAATAAAACTCCAAAATAATTTTCGATTTTTATCAGAGAAATTACATAATCCTATTATTAATACTTCAAAAATAGATAGATGGGGGGGGGGGATTTTAAATTTTCAGACTGGATATGTGATTTTTAAAGAAAATAAATCGGTTTTTCCTGATTTCACTTTATAACTATCTAAACGCCAACATTTGAAATATGTTCAAGTTCAAAAAAGACATTAATGACTCTAGTCTTTAAATTAATGTGTTATTTGAGAATCTAAGCTTGTATTCAATATTTATGACCGAAAATCTATAAAAAAAGTAAATTATAATTTTGAGACCTTCAAGATTTATTTAGATTAGTTCATAAAATACTAATTTCAATCGGATAAATTGAATAAATATAGAATTTATATGCAATTATATATGTTAATATAAATTCGAAAAAAATAAAAATTCGAATAAAAAATGCTGGAAGAAATAATTAATTTCACAATACATTAAAATTCCCTAAAAATAATTATCTTAAATCATGTTGTAACTGCAAAATTTTGTGATCTAATTGAATTTTAAAGACATATGAATATATTTTATATTTTTATCTAACCATTCACGATAATAAGGTATTATAAAAAAAACTATTTATTTTCAATTAGATACATTAAATAATATATTTATAACATAGTATATAGTACTGAAAACTATGTTACTTATTATATGTATTTTGAAATTGATATGTGAATCCGAGTAATTTATTTTTAATATTAAAAATAAAGATATTAGTAAAAAACCTCATTTCACATACTCCTATCTTTTAAAGAATTAAAGCTAAATGAAAAAAACAAAGCTCAAATTCGAAAATTATTTTAGATTTTTTAGGAAAATTTATACGTAGAATTATTTTCAGTTTCACTGAAATTGTTAGCATATAATTTAATACATTTTTTATTTATAATTTACTCAATTTTTTTTTTTAGAAAATTGATTTTTTCCTTCAAGAAAAAAAGGATATTATAAAAATTAGTTCTTTAGTTGAAAATATGATTGGAATTTTTAAATATTTTATAAGTTATTATCTCAGATAATCGAACTAAAATCTTATTTTTTTCAGGTTAAAGACTAATTGAAATTTTCTAACGATGGTTTTAATTAAGTCACACCTTTTATATTTTATTCATAAATTATCAGAACTTTTTTTTGTTTTTAATAAGTTATAAATAATTTATAATATATTAATTAAAAAATATTTGTAAAAATATCATCTCAGTTGACATAAAAAGTAAAGGAAACTATACATATATATATTGATAACTAATCACGAAGATATGTCATGAATAAAAATTAAATTTTTTTATTGAATTTTCTTTTATATTCATAGATATTTGAAATTATGCTATGAAAATTCTTTTTATCAGATTTAAACTTGGAATATAAATAATTTTTAAAAACTAATGAGCATAAATATTTCTTATTTTTACGTTTATAGTTAAATTAAATTAATGAGAATTTATTTCATTGGAATATTCATATTGAAAATTTATACACAAATATTTAGATAGTTTTTATAAAAAGCCTTTCATGGTATATAAAAAAAGGATGGATTTGTTATTTTATAAATAATAAAATTTAATTGAATTTGAATTGATATGCATTATACTGCTTTCGAAAAAATATTAAATTCAATTCTAGAAAATTTAACCTATAACTTTAACAATAATTTTGTAATTTATTTTTTAAAATATCCCTAATATGAATATTGAAATTAAAAAATGACTAAATGATTAAAAAATAGAAAATAAAAGATAATTTGAAATTAAAACTAAAAAATAATAAGTTTCTGAAGTTAAACATGAAGATTATTAATTTATTTTTCAAAAGAAAATATGCCTTAAAAATCTAGATTTTTTTTAAAAAAAAAAAGACAATTAATATATAGATACGATAAATAGGTTTTTAATTTTTAATTATGTATTTTTATGTATTTATTATTATACAAATTATAATAATTTTTTCATTTTACATTAAATTATTTTTTGAAATTTTAGAAATTAAAAATTTAGTCAAAACTGCTATTTAGTTAAAAGAAGTATATTTTTGTTGGTATTAATATAATACCGATAATATTCCACATATTGATCGTATTAATGTCAATAATATATATATATTAGAATGAAATGTCTAATGAGTAAAACTTAGATAAAAAATACCAATTTATATAATTTTTTTCCCTTCTTTTTGACGATTTATTTTACCGGAAATTCAAATATAATATCTAGAATCATTCTTTATTTATATAAAAAAATTCTCCTTAGATAAACCTAATTTTAATTTCTAAAATTTAAATTCTGTTTTAAAAATATTTTTCACAATATTAAGGCTATTTCAAAAACACGATAAAAATAACATAATGAAAAAAATAAAATCATTAGCTGATAGATAAATATTTTATAAAAATTCTTGTAATTCAATGAAATCTAAAAATCTAAAAAACCTTATAAAATTCCTAATTTTTTTTATTGGCATTTTCAAAAATTGCTATTTAATAGAATAATTATCTTTTAAAAAAACTTTTTTTAATTAAAAAAAATTATAAATTTATAATCTAAATCAAAAATCTTTCTAGAAAGTTACTTTATTGTACGAGACATAAACCAACTCAATAAAAAAATAGACAAAAACGGATTTAAAAATTTATACATTATATAAATTAATGAAAGAATGATAATCTTATCACTTTTAGTATAAATATAATGCAGATACATATGAGATATCATAACTAATCCCTTAATTTCAAAAATTAACAGTAATTATTCCCAGTTTTTATGGAAAAAAACTCCCTTTAATAATTTCAATAAAAAAGACTAAGACTTAGACTTAAATTATGCTCTATATCTTTTCTGGAATAAAAAAAACAATGGCGTTTATTCATAATATCTGTATCTTTATTAATTCAGTTATTTTATTAGCGATTATTTTTACTTTTACGTATAATATTCTTCATTTTGATTCAGAGATTTGGAGCTATTTTAAGTCAAATTTATTTAAAAGAATGATTTACAAAAATTTAAAGAATTCAGGACTAAGTCAAAAATATGTTTATCAATTATAAATATATTTTATTATATTTGTTTTAAATTTTTTATTTATTTGTAAATAAACCCCAAAAAGTTGATTTTTAGCTCATTGTTTATAAACGGCTCGAAAATTTACACAAATTTTAAAATCGGGTAATATTAAATTAATTAATATGAAGGGCTATTGATTTTTTATTTAAATTATAATTAATATTAATTACAAAAAATTGTAAAAAGATTCAAAAATTATTATTTTTTTAATAAATTTAATTTAAAATTGCAATAATGTTTATATGTAAGATCTTTAAATGTTGTTTTTGCTGATAACTAAAGTATCTCTAATTCAATATTTTTTTTTATTTATAACCATGTTTAAAATAATTAATTTGATTTTTAAAAAAACAAAGAATTTTTAAATTTTTATTTGTTATCATTATCATTAAGTATGACGTGGCTATGATAATACCTTTAGTATAATCATGATTCTTTAAATATACTATTATGAATTTTTGGGAAAAAAGTTGATAAATTTAAATTTTGGATCTAATCATATAAATAATTGATTTACTAAAAAAGTGTTTTATAAAAAAAATCATGAATTAAACATAACTCTATTTTTTAAATAATAATTTTTTTGAATAAGATTAAAAATAAATAAATTTAAATTTTTACCAAAAAATATTCTAGATAGCGGATAAATATAGTAAATTAATAAAATTCTCAACCTTTACAAAAAAATTATTAGAATATAAATTTTTTATAGATTAAGGGTCAATAACTAAAAAAACTATTCTACTTAATTTAAAAAAATTCAAAATAAAAAAATAATAATTATTATTATAAAAATTTATTTACCATTGAAAATTGTTAAATATTCTTTTATATAATTTAATTACATAAAAAATTTAACAGGAAAAAATTCATGCATAAATATTTTACATTTTCCTAATTTTCGGAATTATTATTCTAAAAAATGAAAATTTTCAAAAAGCTATCTTGAAAATAATAAAAAAATATGAATTAAAATGTAAATAAAAATATTAGAGATTTAAAAAAATTTTGAGGTTTATAAATGTTTTATTGATATTCTAGGGTTTTTCCAATTTTTTGCTTGAATACAAGTAACGTAAATTACAAAAAAATTTATAAAAAGATATAAATTTTTTATTTTTTTTATTTTTTTGATATTATTAATATTTATTTTTTGTAAATTTAAAAATAAAATCTTATTTAATAAACTAGAAAATTAAATTTCTAATTATGATATATTATTAATATAATAGTATAGCATATATGAATTTCTAATTAGATTTATATATGACATTAAATAAAATTTATTCAGTGATTCTCTTACACTTTATAAATTTATTTAAAAATCGCTTTTAATTTATCCTTCATTTAATTTTTTAATTGTGACATATTCAGTTTTTTAGTTGGATAATGATTTATTTGAGAAGAGTATATTATTTAAAAAACTATGTTCTTACTTTATCAAATTTGAAAGCTGCACTTAGTACTAAAATTAAATTTATATCCCTAGAATATATTTCTTTTAGTGACTTGACACTAAAAACATATTAATTTGAACCAAAATTTAGTACATAAAATATATTGACTAGTTTTTCTGTAATAAAAATATTCAAAGATTTTTTTTTTTCATAAAAATTTAGTGTGCAATTTTATTCAGTTTCAAAACGTTTTATTTTATTTTTCCTAAAATTTCTTTTCTAACATCGAATCATTAATCAAAAAAATTTTAAAAAAAATATTTAAAAAATGATGAATTGGGTAATTCCTGTTAATCGCAGTTCTATTGAGATTTTTTTAGATTTTTGGAAATTAAAAAAAAAATAAGCTGATAAAATTTACTGTCTTACTATAACTGCGCAAGAAAATCTTTTAATCTATGGGATACGTTATCACAAGTGGAAAAATATTACTTTTTAGAAGAATACAGTATATAAAATTCTAGGACACATAAACAAGTTTACAATGATTCGATGAAAAATACTCAGCTTACAAAAATTTTAAGGATTTTTATGAAAATAAAACCAGGAAACCAAATCAGATTAAAAGGATATTGGAAAATTACGGATTAGTTACTATATATAGGCAAATTTATTCCACGATTGTTAGAATTAGAAAATCCGAAAATAATAAAAACCAAATAACTTTTAACGAGTTTGAAGAATATTGTACAAAAAATTCAGCTTTTTTAACGAAATTTTCGGATATATATTCAAATATTAATAAAAATAATTTAGATATAAAAATACTCATTGCATCAAAAAGAACTGACTAACTATTTAAAATAAAAGAAAATAATTCAAATCATATGATTTATAAATTGCTGAGTGTTGGATATCCAGTTTCAATTATTGGTTTGAGTGATTTTTCAAGAGTAAAAATACTTATTATTTTAGGAGTCTTAAAGGATGTGAAAAAATTCACCTTCATTTGGATACTAAACGATATAAAATTTTTTTTGTAAAAAGTAAAATATAAATGAAAAATAAAATCTATAGTAGCAGAATTTTCTCCGAAAATAACTTCAGTGTTCAAAAAAATCAGTCCAGGGGAAAAAGGGATGAACTATTGGTCGCATCATCAAAAAATATGGAAGATTTATTAGATAGTTTATAAATCTTTCAGAGAAGGAATGAATCAGACCTAAATTTTATCCAAAATAGCTCCATTAAGAACATTTTTAATATTTGCTTAATCCTTTTTTTGAGATAATGGGGAGAATTCTCAGAGTTTAAAAATATGCTGGATAGTTTATACAAAAATTATTTTTAAAAAAATAGGTATTGGTTCGATGAATATGATATCTTTTCACCTAGTAAAAACAAATATCTTGAATTCTTTAACAGAAAAATAAAATCTCGATACACAGAATGGAAAAAAAAAATAATAGAATTTACGCAAGTTGTGTTTGATATAGGTGCAGAAATCGGAAAAAAAAAATTGCAGATATCAAAAATCCAAAGTATAGCTTCAATTTGTCACATGAAAACTCAGATTATAATATAACTAAAATAAATAAATATGATATTTATATTGATTTTTCATACTATAAGAAGAGCTTTGACATGAATCATTTTTTACTGTCTAAAATAAAAAACTTATACTTCGCCGAATTTCATGAGATAGCTTACGTACTAACAAACTTGTTCATTATACGAAAAAAAGTAATATTGCAATTTCATTATGATATAAAATGCTCATGTTATAATCTCAATAAAAAATGGAGATTCAACCATGTTTATTTATTCCTTAAGGGAATAGGTCTGTTAAAAGTAATTAAAACTTATATAGAAACAAAGAAAAGAATAGGAAATCCAAGAACAATAGAAAAATTTTCTGGTAGGAATGTCTAATTTTTTTTCTCTATTCTATATTTTATAAATTTTATAGATCTACTTATGCTAAATAAATACTTATGATTTTATTGAAAAATAGAACTGAGCTTATATTTTTTTTAAAACGAATTTAACAAAAAAATTATAAAAGACTATTTATCTATCGTATCTATTGAAAAATTGAATAATTATTACTGCATATGATAAAATATAACTGCTCTAAGAAATTATCAAAAGAAATTTTGAATTAACTTTTTTTAATGTTTTAAGTGTATAAAAACTCTTTTGAATTAATATTAGAAAGTCCATAAAGTTGGTTTTTTGATTTGAAAAGTTATTATTTTGATCTCATTTTGATATTATGTTTATAATTAAATATTTTTATCTTTTTAGCAGTTATTAATTGATTTTTTCTAATTTGATTAAATTAATGGAATAAATAGTTTTGGTGTGACATAAAGGCGCTCTTGTTGCTTTTGAGATCTAGGATGAAATAATTGGGTAAATTAAATTAATACATAATGTGATTTAAAAATCAGATAAAAACTATCATATTAAATTTTATTAAATATATTTTAAAGATTAGTTGAATTTCAATTATATTTTTACTATACTGATTCCATGAACCATAAGAATTTACTGTTATAATTTTGATATATCTTCAGAAAAAATCTCTCATAAACTTATAATATATTCAATCAATATTTTTTTATTACATTTAAACTTTCTCGTAGTTATAAACCTATTATTTATACATAAATTTGCTACCAAAACGTCTCCATATCTTTTTTTGTTTTCTGAAAATTTTTTTACTGTATCTATCCCCTATTTTTCCAATAAGGCAATAAATATAACTGATTAAAAATATAGACCAATATTTGGGGCAAATTAATGCATTTTTAGTGTCCAATTACTAAAATAAATCTATTTTAGGGCTAGATATGTAATTATAGTGCTAATTGAAGCTTTATATTTTGGTGTATTAGGATTATAGTTAATTAATATTTTCTCCATATTTGAGAGAAAATACTAAGAAAATATACTTACAATACAAATTAAGTTTATGTTAAAGGTATTTTTCACTCAAATAAAAATGATAAATCTTTTGTTACAAGATAAATTACAAGTAATAAATTTGGATCGATAAATACCTATATGTATATTAATAGAAAATGGATAATAATAAATTCACACTATATTAAAACCACAAATCAGAACCGAATTCCCTTTAATGCAGAAATTTTTGTATAGATTTAAATAAAAAATATCTTAGAATAAAAAAGTCTAATAATTATAAATTATACATAAAAAATCAAGACAATGCTTATTTATTGAATTTTAACTAATTGAGTGCATATATATACCATTTAACTCAATTGATAGATAATTTTTATTAATAATTAAAAATATGAACGCTCTAAAGTAATATTTTAGGAATAGAGAAATATTAACATGAACCTCTAGAAAATATTATAAAATATAATTTGATAATAATGCATTTTTATATTATACAAATTTTACTGTGTTTTTTTATCCAAAAGTTATGAATTTTAAATATTAAACTTATAAAAAAATAAATTATTGTAAATAGATTAATATTAAAATTTTATTAAAAATCATTTCTGCTCAATATTATCCAAAATAATTCCAATAAAACTATAATATATGAGATATAATTCATATAAATACCGATAGTGATCTGATTAATAAAATCATTATTTTATATATTTTTTTCAATAAGAGGTGGAATATTTTTTTAAATTAATTAATGGTTATTTTTTACTTTATCTATAGTAAAAAAAAAAGCTAATATTCTATTTAAATAAAAGTTCGCTAAATAATAATTAAAAGTTTAAACTTTAATCCATTTCATAAAATATTAAATAAATTTTTTTTTAAATTTTATTCCTATTATAAGAAAATATGGCTAGATTCCAAAATTTTCTGCAAAACATAAAATGATAATATTTTCAATATTATATAAAAAACTATTTTCATTGAAAAAATTAGTATCAATGGAAAAGATAGTACCATTGGTAAGCTTAATAATATAAAAAAACAATTTCAACAAACTTTTTTTATGATAATAAATTTTTAGTTTGATTTAAAATTTCAATTAGATATTAAGTATAAGAAAATATAAACTTTTATATCAGGAGATAAAAATAAAAAGTCACAAAAACAAACATTATTTATATTTATTTTGATTTTATTGAATAAAAAGGTAAAATTTGAAAATAAAATACTAGATAATATAAAAATTCTAAAAGCTTATTTGATTTTTTGGAGAGATCCGAATTAGGTTTTGCAAGATATAAATTTCTAAAAAAAAAAGCTGTTTTATTATTTATATTAATAATTAAAATAGATAAAGTTGAAAATAAATTAAAAGTTGAATTATTTTAAAAATTTTCTTTAAAAAGAATCGAGTTTTCTGTAAAAATAACGCAAATTCGCCCATTGATGCTATCAGGTAAAGAAATTTTATTTATATAACAAATAAAATATAGAGATTTTTTATATTATAATTAAAAATCCTATAATATAAACTATTTATAAGATAGTTATCTTGTAAAGTATATCAAAAAGCTTATGATACTAGAAAAATTGGTTTAATAAATTAATTCCATTTAATAAAACTGTTTGGAATTTTTCATATATATTAATTATTTATTTGAGATAAATTAAAACTCAAAAAAATAATAAAAATTTAATCAATACTTCAATTTTATATTAGTATTGATTATTTAAATGTTATTTAACATAATGAATGGTATAGTTTATGTTTTTAGGAAAATCCTATAAAAAAGACATGATATTATTATAAAAGGAAAAGAAATTTTTCTACAATATGATAAATTAATTATATATTTAAAGTAGTTGTAATGAATAAAATTTCCAAAATCTATATCTATATACACCTTAAATGCTTAAATTCAATCTATCAAATAAATTAAGGAAGCCTTAAGTGGTATGTGGATATATTAATAAAATTTAAATAAGCAGGTAATCGGTAATTATAGATTTTATTAATAGATAATTTACGGCTTAAAATCAAATAATAAGGTAATTACAACCATAAATAGCCCGCTGAGATAAATAATGAGACTCTAAATTCAATATCAACAGTATTTTGTGTGAAATCTATTCAAATCAAAGCTGGTTATTTAATTTACCAGTTTAATTAGAATCATATAGGGATATTATTTAATTTTCGGGATATTATATATATATAAAGTCTTTTGCAAGCACGGTAAGCTTGATTGATAAAATATTTATTCTTTGAAGCTTGTAAAAATATATTATTCGTAAATTATTCATATAAAACAACATAATACTTTTATAAAGTCACAAATCCAAGTATATAAAGCGATTAAAAAAAAATATAAACTAAAAAAATATATGAAATGTTAGTGTAATGTGTTTGAAACAAGCTGAGATTGAATTCATGTTTGAAAACACCAGCTTCGTTTTGAGACAATATTTTTATATTTAAATGAAATAAAAATCTTTATATTAATGATTAAAAAAATAATTCGAAAATATTCGCAGGAAAAAATACAGTTGATTCCATATTTAAAAAATTACTATAAGTTTTTTAAATAAAATTAAATTATAATATTTTTACCAATAGTGTCAGGAATATTGAATAGAATTTTCGGGTAAAACTTTTAAAATGTTTATTAATCCATGAGTTTAAATAGCATGGTTTAAAATAAGTTTATTCTGAAATTATGCTGTATAAAAACTTTAATAAAAAGATTAAAAACTTAATTAAATCAGCATATTTAGACTTTTTTAATGAAAAAAACAATTTAAAAATTATTCGTATTCAAATTATATAATTTTTACCTTATTGGACTGTATAAAACTTATTACTAATAATCAATCTGTAGTTATGAAATCAGAAGCGAAAAAATTTCAATTTATGTAGTTGTATTATTATTTAAATTTATATTTTTGAAACAAGAAAATGTAATATGGATATCTTTTTTTTATATAACTTGGCATATTTTGTTTTTTTGATTTTTATACAAGTATATGACTCAAAAATAGAAACAAGAAACCATAAATATTTTTTCAAAATATAAATACAAAGCAAAAAAAATTCCATTTGGGAATTATTATAATATTTTTGGTGGTTTGTTTTTAAAAATTTAGAAATAGTATCATTTTTCATTATAAAACAGTGTTATTTAAAAAATGGATTATTGAAAAACGATCAATCATTAAGTTTTTAAAAATAATACTCGTTTAAAATATTATGAAATAGTACAAAAATAAGCAAAAAAACCAAGATTGTGAATTGGAAACATTTTAGAAAGTCAATATTATATGAAAATATATAACTGGAAAATAACTTCATCAGAAATGAGAATTATTATAAAAATTTGTAAGATAAATGCATTTTAAATTAAAAGGAAATAGCTATAAAGTAGAAATTCGAGCATATTTGAGGAGCCATTAAAGCTTTTTATATGATAATGGATAAATAAATAAATATTTCTCAATTTAATATTAAAAAATAAAAAAGGTTTTTATTCGATAAACTTTATTTAATATAGAGTATAATTTGAATAAAATATAATAATAAATACATTCATTCAAAAAAATAAATAATAATGGCTTAAATAGAATTATATAATATTTTAGATAAGAATATTTTATGGAATGTTTTAGAGAAGATATGGAGTCTTATTGTTAAGTTAATTGGAAAAATCATCATTGCAAATATTATAAAATAAAATATATGATAAATCTATTAAGTATAAGGGAGCATGTAAGTGGGGAAAATTAATGCAAAAAAAATAATGGATATTAGGGAGGCCATGAGATTTCAGCAAAAAAATGAACTTCTAAAAATATGAAGAAATATTGAAAATTGAATATAAAAAAAAATTTTATAAAAAATTGAAGCAAAAATTTATTAAAATTCCAAATAGTAATTTATTTTTTATTTCAAAAATTTTGCATGAAAAAATATTTATATTTAAAGTAATTAATTTATTATTTTTTGGATATTTAAAGGATATTATAAAAAAATACATTAAAGAACTAATAAAATATAAAAAATATAACTTTTAGTTTACCCATTAATTTATTCATCCGAATTTATTGAAAATTTACTAGAAAAAATATAATATCCATTTATGATTTACATCATATAGTTATTTTAGATGAAAAAAATAATATCTAATTTCCACGGATTTGTAATAATATCAATAAATATGTAGATTTTAGATGAAATTTGATAATTATTTTGAAAAAAAATGTCAATTAAATAAACCATTATGTTATTATTTTAATATTCAAAAAATTTCATTTTATTTTTTGATTTTTATAATCCATGCTAATTTTATCTTCAAATTAAAAAAATTGGTCAAAAAAATAACATCTTATTTTAATTAAACATAAGCTAATATAAAACCATAATTTTATTTAATATGAGGGTTATATTTGATTTTTTAAATCCAAGTAAAATTATTATGATATTATTGTAAATCTAATAAAAATATCGTATACTTTAAAACCAAAAAAAAACCTTATATTCGAAAATTTTATAATTTACATTCTTATATTTTCAACTTAGAGAATTATTTCATTTATATTTAAAAATTAAAATTATTAAGATTGATGATGATTTTAAATAAGCAAGTGAATAGACTTATAAAGACTTTTGTATTATATATATCAATTACGATTCAAAAAAATATATAATAAATAAAATAAATAAAGTTTTTGAAAGAGAAAGATTGCATTTAAGTTTTGAACTTCTTTATAATATTACTACTACTTCTGGTCAAATAGATAGCAGAACTAAATTATGATCTGATTAAAAAAAATTTAAATTTAAATTTTGAGGGACAGTTTATTTTTTCTGATTTATTAAAAAAAATTTAAATATACTTTTGATACTCCAAGTCAAAAATATTAAATTCTATAAATAATTGCATAATTAACAAACTTTCTTGATACTAATAAAAATCCTTCCATTGAAAATTTTTAATTTTATTTATAAAATATTTAAATTAAAATTTAATAAATCTCATTTTCATTTCTGTATAATAATTTTTAATACTAATAATGTTCTTTTGTAAGGAATATTTCTTATAAATATATTAAATTTTTATAAATTCGATTAAATTTAAACATAAATAAAAAAAATATATTCAAAGCACAGAAATACTAGCGCCAAGAGGTTCAAAAATTTGGATATTCAAACTATATTACATAAAACATTTAATTCTTATTACATCGCTAAAAATATTCAACATCTTATAATATTCCTTTATTTTATTTTTTTATTTATTTTTTTTTACGGGAAATTTATTTTGAAGTTAATAAACAGTTATAATAACTAATTTAAAAAAATTAAAAAAAGTGAAAATTTTCAAAAAAATTTCACCCAACTCCCCTCTGCCGCTCTAGCAGCTCCATACCTCGAGGGCATTGGTTCAAGGAAAATTATATAATATTCCTTTATTTATTTTACAATAATTCAATAATAATAATCGTAACTACTATTTGAATTCAAATAACACTTCTGCTTATTTTAATTTAAATTCAAATTTATATATATGATAAATGTTTCGGATTAATATGATAAAATTGAAATATTATATCGGATGCCAAAAATTACTAGAAAATTTATATTCATCTATATAAAAAATAAATTGAGCTCTAAAAAACATATAATTTGCTTAAAGTTATAAGATCTTCAGTATTAGAAACAATATTATCAATTTATCATTATTTATTTAATTTAAATGAGTAAAAAATTTCTATAATTTCTTTTTATTGAGATAGAAAGTTTTCAAAATAAAAAATGAGTATGGTTAGTATTTTATATTTCAAATTTAATACAGTACTAATAAATTATATATTTAACAATTCTGAAAATATTACATATTTTAATTGTCACCAAAATCTTACCCCCTATCAATCAAGTAACATTTTTTCACTTTTATAAGTTTTGCGGATATAAAAATATATGCACTTTTAATTTCAGCAAATTCATATTTATGAAATTACAATAAATCAATTTTTTATTTATTAATTCAAATTGTACTCATTATATCTAATTTAATATATATTTTAATAGCTTTTAGAAATAAAATCCGTGATTTTTACTAATTAGAAATATTGATTTAGATTATGTAAATTTATAATTTGAAATAGTTTAGGTAAACTAATGATATTCAACGAAAGAGGCAGTATAATAAACATGACCTAAATTAAATAGGAGTTGTTTGAATTTTTTTTTAAAAAATTTACATTTATTAACGTTAGAAACAAATTATTTAAATGGATACAACACGCATAATATTTTATTTATTATGTATCTAACAATTTTTAGAAAAAAGAAAATATTAAATTAAACACAAAATATAAATCGGATTTTATTAAATATAAGGGAGATTCTAGATAAAAGAGGTATATTATAATGTACTCTGTTTCAGTAAAAATCCCCAAAAATAATTTTTTATTATAAAATTCTGAAAATTTACGCTAAATAAAAATTATGTCGCGCTAAATACCATTTAAAATTCTAGTATGAATGCTATAAAAATGAAAATATCTTTTTACTTAGAGTAATAATGATGATTAAATTTAAATACTAAATGTCATCAGATTAATTTACATAATAAATTTGCTTTTAAAAGTGATATGAAAAAAACTTCGAATTTAATAAGAATTGCCATTATAAAATAATTTAGTATATTTGTTTGAGATATTAAATAGTCGATTACTCTCATGAAATTTATTTTTTAAATTTTTGGTAGGAAATTAAATATCGGTTTAAAACCCAGCTTTTTCTTAAATATAGTTTAAAATCACCCCTAGTAAGAAAAAAATATTTTAAATCCATAACAAGCTCTAAAAAATATGCTTTTCATATTTTTTTAATTAAAATTTATTTTCAGATTAATATAGTTAAAAAAATCGAAGAGAAAAATCTTACGAAGTAATCATTAAGAAATAATTTTTTTTTTATAATTTAATAAAATTATCAAATAAATTATTATTTTTTAGACTATTTATTTCAATATATGAATTATGGTGAAATAAATTTAGCAAATGTCCAATATAAATAGAAAAAAGAAATACTTATAATTATAACCCCCCCCCCCTAAGTCCAACTTATTATTATTATTTCGATAATATACATTTCCGATGGTGTAAAAATAATTCTTAATTTAATAATTATCAAATTTTATGCAAAAATTTTAGAAATTTTTATGCATAGATTAAGTTATTTTTAAAAATAGGATTTTTATAATAAGGGAAAATATAACCATAAAAACTATATCCATTAGTTATAATAAATAAAAAATTGAAATTTTTAATAAATAAGTTAAAAATTATCAATAATATTTAAACAATTCTGCAAATTTGATAAATCTGACTAAAATAAAAATCAAATGATAAGTCAATAATCTGAACTAGGTAAAATAAAAAACATATTATAGCTATGCTGGTTAGCTTGAAATAAAGTTTTCATAGGTTAAAAATTCTTTAAAAATTAAATATTTTCCAGATACTTGGGACTTTATTAGTGGTATTTCCAAGCAAATTTTATAAAAATTCCACATTTCTTTGCTCTAATATTGGATTTGAGGGATGGAACAGCGTGGGAATATTTATAAATCAGTGATAATGGATGCTTATCATCATAAAATAGAAGAAAACTAGAATTTTAGCACACTTATAATACTTTTGATTCTAAATTTCAAAATCAACCGTTAATACCGTCTCAGCGCTTAGAAACTATTTATTGGGAAGAAATTAGATCAACCCAAATTTTGGGTTATAAAAATTCCATAAACTCTATATAATTTTTCCATAACTATTAGAACTATAGTTTCAATGAAGAATTTTTCGTTAAAAACTAGCTACAATCTTATCTGCGTATGACCTCGATTTAAAAATATTTGAAAAAATATTTGGAATGTAATTTTCGGTTGGTATATTGCAGTAATTTCAAGAAGACAATCAGCCTGTAGCCCGAAACTGGAAATAATATTAACTATGATAATATTATTTTCTAATAATATTTTCCTATTCAATGTTTTGAAATTATTTTTAATTACTCGATTTTTCAAGAAAATACCTAAATTTAGAAAAAAATTGTTTCAATTCTAGCGAAAATTAATACATTAAAGTTCATTGTTTAATAAATTTTAAAAATATATATTAACCTTTAATAAGATCAATCAAATTTTTTTTAATTATCCTTAAAAAATATGTATATTTAATATAAAAGAGATCAAACAATATTTGTTGAAAAACAGAAAAACCAAATAAATCTTCTTTAGGATTTTAGGGGATACTGATGAATATTTATATGTAAAAATTTTAATTATATGATATTATTTTTTTACAAGAATTATATATAAAAGATAAATAGTCTAACTTATTATTAAACCAATCCAAATTATATAAGTTTTTTGCACTAGAAAAACGCAATTTTTTAAAGGAAATTTCAAACAAAAATAACATATGCTTATTTGACCCTAATGTGTTATAAAAAAATTCAAATATAATAGCACAAATGTTTTATAATTAAAATTCAATTAGAGAATAAATTTATTATAGGCGAGTTGAGTAATTAAAAAAATGCAGATATTTATAAAAATATCCTTAATAAATCATATAAATAAATATGAATAAAATATGAATGATTGAAAAGTTTTTAAAAAATACATTTCTTTCTTTATAATGGAATAATATATGGTGTTCCTTCCAATATACCCTTTATTTTCATTCCAATACACTCTTTATTTCACTCCAATACACTCTTTTTTTAACTCCAATGCACTCCTTTTTTCACTTATATATAATCTTTTTGTCACTCCAATGGACATTTATTTTCAATCAAATAGAACCTTATTTTTATTTCGATAATAAATCATTTATTAAGAATGAATGGGAAATATTGATTTTATACTTTGATCGTGCGCTCAAAAAGCTCCTAATTTATGTTATATTTTATTAAAGTACAGATAATCATTTTAAAGAGTAAAAAATTTATGACTAAATATTCACAGAGTTCCTAATATAAAAAAAAACTATTTCTATAATAGAATGAAACTGAATTTTAAATAAGTAAATGATCCTATAGCGTCTTCCGTTATTCGATCTGTTTACATACATTTCACTTTGATTTACACCATTGGTTAAATATTGAACACCTTGGCGTGTGTATCGATTATAAAATATATTATAATTATAGTGGGAAAAATACTGATTATAAAAAAAATTACACAATAAATATTTTTATTGCACCAGCTTCATGTTTTCCGCACATTTAACTAACCTATAAAATTAATAGGTGTTTGATTTAAAAACCATCCTAAAAAAATTTGAGTATTTCCAAAACTTTTTTTTTTGGCATAATGAATACTTTTTTAATTTTTTTATAAACTTGGGAAACTTCTATTAACCAATAATTTTATTAAAAAATCAAAAACC
>LSSL01002263.1:0-93107 GCA_001953115.1 Smittium mucronatum
AATATTTAATATAGGGTTTTATCATCATTTTTGAGTAAAAAAGATTTATAATTTATAATTTTGTATCCTGTTAACATATACTAATTTAATATCATAGGAGTTATACTAATTGAAATTAAAGCATTCAGGTACACATTTAGAACTTATAATATGTTGCATAGTGACTAAAACCCTCAAATTTTATTACCTTTTGCTAAAGTTTTGAATTTTGGAGGGTCATTTACTTTATGAGCTCTTATCGGAAGCAATTATATTAATAGGGTAAATTAAACGTACGATAAAATAGGAAGCCAATTCGTAAATGTGCCGATTGTGCAGTAGGTGATTGTACGAATAGGTCAATGAGCAATTTGCAAATTTTTAGGTAAGTTAATTGGGTGATAGTAAAATGTATAGTATATTAATTGGGCAGTAGGTGAAATTGTAAGGTGGAGAAAATAGAATGTCAAATTGTCAGTAGGTCAAATTTAAATAGACCAATAGTCACTTCACAGTTCTATCTACTTACTTTTTTCATCGAAATTGGATTTATAAGTTATTAAAAATTTTTCATATTTTATTTTTGGTATACATTATTGATTTGTATGATTATATTTTTAATTTTTTTATCCAAATGTGTTGAAAATACATAATTTATATATGTATTGTCACTATAATGATAATAGAAGAAATAACTTCAAAATTTTATAATATTTAAAAAACTCGTGTCTTATAGCTTTTTAATTTTTTTTTCTTTTTTCAACAAGATGTAGTTTTAAAAAAAAATATATCGCATTAATTGAGCCTTTTTCTTTATAAATTTTTTATAAAAAAAATATTTATAAAAATCTTTCTGTGAATGCAGAATGTATCTTTTAAAAAAAATTATTTTAATTTAATTTTAGTTAATACATGATAATTTCGGGATTTCGAAAGTGATTTTTTCGTTTAAATCAAATAAAATAAAGAGATTACATTTTCATTTGGATTTTATATTTTTTTTTGATTAAATGAATATAGTCTTTTTATAAAATTTGTTACGATAAAATACATATATAACAATTTAATGCAAAATTGGTTTTATTTGAAATTAATTTAAATATATAAATATTATTTAATCTGAATTTATGTTTTAATAATATAAATTATTGTTATACAGTATAGAAGTTTTTGAATAATTTATTTTAAATAATATTAAAATTGTATTGCTATTTTATAAATTAAATATAGATAAAAAATAAACTTATAGAATCTCAGAAAATTTTGACTTTGAATGAATGTTGTAAAATAATTTACACTATTTACTAATTGGAATTTAAATATTAATATTATAATAATTTTTAAAAACCCAAATATACCTTGCAATAGGCTGTAATATATTCTAAAAAATATTTTATTTAACGCGATTGATAATTTATTATTTAATAATAATTTATTTTGATAATTAATGAGATATTAATCATTAATTTTAATAATTTATCAATTTATTAGATATTAATTTTATCATATTCATGAAAAATTTATTTATTTAATTCATAATAAAACAGTATTATAATATCGATAAAAATTATTGAGTCTTAAATAAATAAAACCGAAATATAAAAATTCAGATAATTTAAAAAAATAACCATTACTTAATTAAAAAAATCAAAATTTTTGAATATTTGCATTTGTTCTAAGATAAAGATAAAGAGAAAATTTTCTAAATTTTCTTGTTTTTTTTTCTTTAAATATTTATATCACCTATTACTAAATTATTTTTAATTAAATTAATAAACCTTCAGTATAGATTAAATCATACATCAACTTTTTTGGACTATTAATTTTGGAAAAAACGCTAAAAACTAATTTATTTTTTGTGACAGAGGGTAAAAATTTATAGCATATTTGTTTTGCATTAATTTCAAAATATAACAATAAATATTTTTGATTTAAACAAAAAGTTTATAAATACTCGATAATAAATCAAAATTAGATAGGGATTTCACTTCAATTAAATCTATTAAGCGATTATGAAAAATTTTGCTCGAAGGACATATCTTATAATTTTCAAAAAAAATCTGATTAAGATTGTTATGTAAAAAAGAAAAACCCTTCTTTGGGGACTAGATTTTTAAATATTTCCTGTAAAATGGTGATAATTCATTTAAATACTGATTACTCAGAGATTTTTTATGTTCTTTCTAATAAAAAAACTAAAATTTGGAAAAAAATTATGGAATATAATATTTTGATGTGAAGTTTTTAACCCCTAAGAGTGAAATACCTTGCCGTAGTTTAGGGGCATAATATTTTATTTTTCGAAGTACACTAAACTAAAATTTCACGCAGCTTTGTACTTTTCTTGGTTGGTAGCAGTGGAGACAGCGCACAGCGATTCCGGAGGAGGAACATCTAGAAACAGGAGGAACCGATCGTTTATTACAGCTGAGACATAGTCTAGTACACAATCCCAGCGTTTGATAGCCATACTGATGTTAGAATCTAACAGCGATTTGTAGGAAAACCATGTAGTTCAAACTCAAGTTTTGATAGGAGCCTAATTTTATTAATCCTGTTAGAAATAGGCTCTGAATAGGAGCTCAGTAGCTTCAATGAACTATTTTTCATTGAAAAAAAGCTTAATTATTGACTGCATGTAACCTTAGTAATCCAGCCTACTTGAAGCAATGCCAGGGTGGGTCTTTTTATTGGTAGATTGCACTCTTTTCCTTTAGTTACTCAGAAATTAGACCGGCAGAGGAGCTTATTGTATTTAGGATAATAGTCGTTTATATACGACTTTTTCTATTTTTCATATTTTATTAGTACAGTTTTTAATGACGTTATCTTAAAATAATATTTCGTGATACAAAAAAAAAAAAAGTGAAAATTTTAAATTTTGAATTTAAATGATGATATTAATGAATTCTAAAAACAAAATAGTTATTTTTTGGTAACGAAATTGATACAGGACTACAAATATATTGGCTGATGTATTTAATTTTCATTTTTCATCTTTCTGATAAAATATCATCCAAATTTTTATTTATATACATTTTGACGGAAACAATTCATTTGAATCATTGTGTAAGTTTTGATGTTTGACCATGTTTAGTTTTAAGAAATTTTTTTTCATCAGTACGTTTTTTTACAAATTTATAAATTAGTTTCACATATGAAGAATAAAATTTAAATAATTAGGAATGCGATAAAAATAATTTTCAAACATAAACATCATTTTTTTAAACTTATGAGCTTCTCTAACGGGCAAAATATGCATTAAATGCTCTATATAAATTATAAATATCAATTGTTGGATAATTAAATTTTATATTTGCATTTTTTACTTCAAAGGTGTTCAATTTTGTAAGAATATTATCAATTGAAGCTATCGGCTCGCGATTGTATGCAATATACACGGTTTCATCTTGATTTCATTCGTGATTCACTACCCAAAATTTGAAACATATCGGTTCATTATCTGTAATGAGCCTATTATAGCCGGATTAAACTAAGAAGGAGATTTTTTTTGAATATAATGTAAAGGGGAACAAGGAAATAGAAATGATAAAACTAATTTAAAGATTTGCATTCCACAAAGTGAGAATGTAGGCTGATTATATAGCTAAGAACTAAATAGAAAATATTTATGATTAATTATTAAAAAAAGGGGGCGATGTATGCGGCCAATAATTATTGGGTAATTTATTAATCATGAATTATGATGAAAATATTTTTTATTTTAATTATTTTTTTCCTTACTTACTATGAAGTGTATACGTAATACAAATGTTGATTTCGCAAAAATCAAAATATTATCACTTTGATATTTTTATTTTTTAGAATTCTCAAAAAAGTTATCTTATATAAAGAGAAAATAAAGACAAAAAAAATAATTCTGAAATAGAAGATTATTCTTTGACTGCTCGCGTTACATTTTTGATTTATTGATGGGTAGTGTAATAATTATTTTCAATTCAGATAAATTTCCAAATAAATTCTAATTATTTTAGCTAATAATGTTATCAAGCTAAAGTCATACGACTTAATGAAAAATTGATTTTTTTTTGAGTTTTCTATAAAATAGTTATTAAAGTTCTGATTTATTGATGCTAAAAAATATTTAAAAAAATTGATGATTTTTTTGAGCCTTTTTTTGCAAAAATTATAAATAAAATATAATGGAAAATTGAATCAGATTTTAGTTTTTTTATTTATTACTATCTCTAAAAACAAAATTATTATAAAAATTGAAAAATTTCTGATGAAAAAAGGGTTAGGTGAATATTAGTAATAATAATCACATATGTGATAAAGATTTAAACTAAAAAAGATCATTATCTTTATGTCGAAAGTAAGAAGCTTACTAAAAAAAAATACCTTGTATAAATATATATAATTTTTATATATTTCAGTAGAATGGATACAATTTTACACTATACATAATATCAATTTATAACTTACAAAATAAGTAAATGGATTTATTTCATACAATATAAATTATACACGTAAATTTTGGTTTAAATAGTAATGATTAAATATTTTAAAATTCTTTAACATATTATTTAGCTGTCATTTATCTAAGATAAATTTTAAATCAAATTCATCAGATGAAATATGAAATTTTCAATTAATAGTGATAAAAAATTGTATTATAACTGAAGCTAGACAAAAATTACAATATTATCTTTTAAAAGAATTAACCTTAGTTAGAAAAATGATCTAAAAGAAAAAAATATCGAAGAAACTAAAAATAATAAGAAATGAGACATCTGGAACGAAATTAAGGCCCATCAAAGTTGTATTTCCAAGGTAGAAAAGCTAATAAAATATTAGTTAAATGCTTCTCTTTTTTATATATCTGACTCTGATAAAATTTATATCCATTTACAATCACTTAAACTGACACTAAAATTCATAACAAAGATAATACCTCTATATTAAACTTCATAGATAAAAATATAAATTAAACTTCATATATAAAAATATAAATTTTCCCTAATAGAAAAAATCTGGCTTCTTTATATAATATTGAAATAAATTTTAAGATTCTATCAAATTTAAACCATCATTTTAGATATAATTTCTTTAAATTAAATAAAGACCATATTTCTTAAAAAAAATAGATAATTCTATTAAAGATTTTTTTACTATTTTTTTTGGGAATTGCTAAATGTACGTCACATTTTTGCTAAACATACACTATTAAAAAAAAAAATCGAATCCTATGGGATGTATAATTTATGAGATATTATTAAAAAAATCAAAAGATAAATATTTATGCAATCAAAATATTTCATATTCATAGAAATTTGAATTCACCTTTTAGTAAAATAAATAAAAATTATATTATCACTATTAATATTCTTAAGTTTCAACAATGAGTTTAATGACTAAAAAATAGTGGATAAGAGATGAGTTGATAACTGATCTTAGGGAAAATTTAAATAACAAAACTTTACATAAAAATTAAAAACCCCAATAGATATGTTGTTTATATTGTTTAGGAAAAATCTGGAAGCTATATAGGAAATCTGACTACAAAAAATTATGAAGGCGAAAAGAGTTCGGGATTAAAAAAAACTCAATGCCCATTCATGCTTAAAGTTATGAAAAACGGGGATAAGAACAGGATTTATGAAATCATTAACAAATATTATAATCATAAGCTAAAAAACAAGGCTTTAAATATTCACAACAGCAGAATTTTGAACTCAAATAGAAAATTCATGATATCCTAATCTTATGAATCAGGGGTAGCTCCGAGAGAAATTTTAACTATAATCCGAAGAAAATATCTTGAATTTTCTGCATCTCAAAAAAAAATATACAATGGAATAAAAAAAAACAAAATAGAAAAGTTGAATGTTAGAAACCCCATACAAGCACTTTTTGACATATTCAATGAAAAAAATGTATTTACTAGGCACAAAACTGAGGAAAGTGGAGAGATCTCCTTTCTTCTATTTTCACTTGAAAAGAGTATTGAACTCACCAAAAAAACTCTAATATATTTCTAATAAACTGCACTTATAAAACTGACAAGTTCAGGATACCCCTTCTACAGGTTGTTGAAATTTTTAGCACATAAAAAATCTTCTATTCGTGCTTTTGATTTATGAGATGTAAAACTGAGGAATATTATAATAGTATTTCTAAAGGTTTATAGATGCATTTATAAATTTAAACTGTCAAAAGTGATACTTATTGATTGAGAATTAGCCCTAATAAACTCCTTAGAATTTTATTTCCCCTAAAGTAAAAACATGTCGTTCCTATGGCGCATAAAAAAAACTTTAAATCTAAAATGAATAAATTTAACATTCCGGAAAAAGAACAATTAATTAACTTGTGGTATAATATGATAAATTCTCAAAATGATTATATTTATCAAAGAAAATTTTCCGTATTTAATTTACAAATATCAGTCTACAAAAAATTCCACAAATACACCAATAGAACATGGATTCCGTATAAAAAAAGGTTTATAGGAAAAAGAACTTACCAGTATACGCATTATGGGAATAAAAATACATCTAGAGCAGAAGGTGCACATTCTGCACTAAAATAATATTTGAGAGTTTCAACTGGAAATTATTTAAAAGTTTTCTAAAGCATAAATTTGCCCGTAGAAAAAAACTAAAAAAGAATAGAGCTAATTTTAGCTTCTGATTCGCAAAAAGTTTAGAGTTATCTTCAAAGAAACATCTATAGGAATATATTATGTAAAATATATGTTTATGCATTAAGAAAAAAAGAGGAAAAATATCAGATTTTTTTGAATGAAACCAAATATATAATATCTTCCAAGTTAGGGAATACTTTTAGAAGAGCTATGAGTCTCTCATCCTCACACGAAATAAAAAAATACTTAAAAAAGAAAAAATGATAAATATATTATAAATATATATTTTCATTATTCTTAAAAAACAAAGCTCTGTAAGAATTTTCGATTTAAACCCCAAATTCCAATTGAGTTCAAATTTAAATCAGAGCTGGGAGAATATTATAAATAATTTTTCAGTCTCCCAGAATATCTGAGAGAGATTTAATTTAAAAAATTTTCTAAATTTTTGAATATGAGATTTCCAATCATTAATCCTCCTATTATCTAGAGCACAAGGAGGAGACCGAAAAATTATTAAAAGATTAAAATATCATCGAATAAAATGAAACTGGTATTTTTTGAACTTTTAGATAAATCTACGGCTAAAAAATGCAGGTTTTGTGGGAATATTGATCATAAAATTAGAGCTTGCACCAGTCACCACACAGAAAAAAATAGCTAATATTAGAAGCCAATATTTTTTTAGGATAAAAGATTTAAAACTGCAGATTCTTTATCATAATATATTATCATTTCTACCTTTTTCTAAAATATAATTCTAAAATTTTAAATGATAGATTGGTTATAAAATTTTGAGCATCTTAACACGGGCCTTTATATTTTATTATTCACCATAGCCACATTTTTATCCAAAATATAAGATTTTTTTTGATATTTTGGCAATAAAGATTAAAATGGATTTTTTATTACAAAATTAGAAGATTATTTAATTTATTTTGCAAAAGATGATATGAATTCATCTATAACTAACATAAATAAAATTGAAGTAAATTTCTTTTATGAGAAAAAAAAATCTGTGCTTTTTTCTAGCCATTTCAAGTTATTTAAACCCACTTTATTTATAAAAATTTATATTGAAAAAAAACATGATCATACGTTTTTCAAATAAATTAATTATCGATTATTTCGAGATAATAAAATTTAATAGTGAGTTAAATGCAATAAATTTTTAGAAAAAAAATACTGCTAAAGAAATCTAGAAATATGTAATTGGGAAACTAAAAGCATTTAAATATTAATTGGATAAAGGTTTACTTATATCTTGAATTGTAGATCTAAAAATGACGTGAACCAGAGTGGCAGAAGTCAGATATAATCTGTAATATTTTTGAGGAAAATAAGGGTTAGTATTTTAAATATTAAGTTTTTAAGATCAAAAAATTGATAACAGTGCTTACTTTATTCGGGAAGAATGAAATTAGAACTGATATTAAGTTTGGTAGATTTTTAGTGTTTCTGGTTTCCGGTGGAGAAGATTTGGAAAAAGGCTTATTCAAATTTTCATATTTATAAAATATCAGTTTAAAGATTATATATTGCTAGCAGACTGGTATTAATTGAATTTATCAGGTTTGTGATTTGGTCTGAGATAAGGGATGCTAAGAATAATATTGATTTGTGGCTGGATAGAATTAAAATAGTCAAGACTTGAGTTTTGAAAGAATAAGGGTAGATCAGAATTGAAGATTTTAAAAAAAATTTATAACACATTTGAAGTTTGGAAGATTTTAAGTAAGTATCTTTAAATATTGAAAATTTGGACCATAGTTTGTAGGTTGTATCGGTATCGATAATTATTCTTGATGGGATAGTAATATATATATTTGAGGGGGGTTCATAAACACGTTTTTATAAAAAAATAGTGTATTTAGAAATATTTATCATCTTTTGTAGTTCAAAGAAAATAGAAAACAACACAAAAGTTTAAATTATTTGACCTTGGTATTTCATATAATGGGATTTATTATACTAATATTTTTGACCAAAGAAATATTAGAATCTGTAAGATTTAATAAGCCAGTTAAATCTAATATACTGCTTACGATGTGCGTTTACAAAAAATCTACGTACAATTAGCAGTTCCCTTTTTTTTAATAATTATTAAAAAACTAATATTTAAAATAACTTTATTTTTATAAAGCAAAAATTTAAAATTATATTTACTGAATCTTAAAATTATATTTACTGAATCTTAAAATTAAATTTAGTAAGGATAAAATTTAAATTTTGACTTATCCAAATATTATTAGCTATTTTTATTGTTCAAAAGTGATTAAAGCCAAAAGTAAAAATAAGAAAAATTATAAAATTATAAAATTTAGTATAGCTTTATACAGTTAAATTTCTTAAGAGAGGAGAAAAATGATTTTTTTTACTTTAGAATATCAAATTTACAAAGAATCGTCTTGAAAAAATATTAAAAAATTTGGGGTTTTTATGAAATTTTTATTTCTTTGATATTTCAATTTTATAAAAAATTAGTATTGCTGCCCTAAAACGAAAATAAAAATAAACTAATTTAGAAAATTGAATATTTCGTTTTTATTATTACTAAAAATCATATTAACTTTATAACATATAATATAAAAAATATTTATTATTATTGAATAAAATTTATTTATTATTATTGAATAAAATTTATTTTTAAAATATTGAAAATAGACAAAAATCGAGGTACATAATTTTTTTTTTTTATTAAAATATGTCTAATAATGATAAATGAACGGTTTTTTTAATATAATATTTTATATTTTGTCTAGAAATATTATATTATTTAATTTTTTAAATTTTTTTACGTTTAAACATGTATTTCTCAAGTTGAATAAAGTTACTAGAGTAATTCTGTATAAATATAATAAATTAATATATAAAGATTGATATTTAATAGTAATAACTAATAATAACTAAATAACACAATTTTTTTAGATTAATTTATAAAAAAATAGGTTTTAAGTAAAAACTTATAGTAAATCTTAAAACGAAACCATATTTATTACATTTTAATAATTCTCTTCAGAGAATTTTATAATAAAAATTTTCAATATAAAAAAATTATTAAATTTATAAACTAAATTTTAATACCTCTAAATATCTACAAGATTTAATAAAATAGTGTATAAAATAGACAACCTAGTTAGAAAAAATAGCTAAAATATATCACAATTTCACCAATATTAATTTAAGGGAGTGTTATAAAATTTAAAAAATTCATTTTCTAAAATTCATCATTCTGATTTTTTCAAAAATATACTGTGAAAGCTTACAAGATATTTAATAATATTTCCGAACATTTGAAAATAATTATTAGAATTTTAAATAATTTTGAATTTGTAAAAAATAAGTATAAATAATTTTTAATGTATTATAATAATTGAATCTAAATTCATAACTCATATAAAAATTTAGATAAATTTTTTAATTAGTATCGAAAAAAATAAGAAATAATTTTCATTTTGAATTTTTATCATTAGATAGATAATTTTTTCTTTTTTTTGTATACACTTTATTAATTAAATCTTTTGTTTTCGGTTATTATATAATTTTTTTGTGTAAAAAAAAATAAATATTTGTGTTTAATTATAATAGTTTAATTTTGAATAAGTAGACATCTGAAATTTTTTTTCAGGTTAGTGACTTTAGAGTTCTTTTTTGGATAAAAATAACGCATAACTTCAAAAATAAAATATTTTTTGTTATGCATGTAGGATAAAAAAATGGTTTGTTAAAACTCTTAATATAACGAGTAGAATTTTCTCTGATTATTTTTATTTATTCATAATTAATACAATTTAATTTGTTGAAAAGAGAGATTTTTTTTTTTAATTCATCATATTCCGCTCTTAATTTTATTAAAGAGTTATATAAATATTAATTTCAAACCGATTTATTGCTCTTGAAATTTTTATAAACAATTTAAATGATACATTTTAGAATATACATGTTTATAATAATATTTGGATTTAATATATTGAAAAAATAATTTTGAATTTTAATGGTAAAGCTGATTTTTCAACAAATTATAATTATATAAAATTTTTTAGTTGTATTTAATATTTCTCCTAAAGCTAAAAAAAGCTCTGTTATATCTATTATCTACAAATAGATGTTAAAAATTATAATTTTTTGAAGATATTCTGTTTATTTTTTTATTGTGTGTGCTAAATTTACAGAGCTTCGAGTTTAAAATGCTAAAAAAAATCATCTTTGAGTGAAATTTTTTAAAAATTTAACAGAGACTAATCAATAGGTCATAACATTAATAAAATGATTGTGAATAAGTATTTTTTTTGTCTAGAAAATTATTTAACCATTTCATTTTTTGGGTTTGAAATTTTTTGCTTAAATCTCTCTATGAGTTTTAAATTTTTATTATTGAACTTATTAAATAATAGATAACGAATCACTGTATATATGGGAGATTATTAAGCAAAGGAGACACTTTTTTCTATCGATTTTATAAACTGAAAAAATTCTGAAGTTAATTTTCATAATTAAAATCGAAAACCCCCTAATAAGAATATTCAAATGAAAAATGGAAATAATATCATAATTTTTGATACTTTTTACGAAAGTTTATACCAAATTAAGTTTCAAATATAATTACATTAACCCGAATCACAATAAAGCTCTTGAGTAAAGCTAAACAGAAATTTTTATATAAGTGAAGAGTGTTTAATTTTTTTGTTGCAAGAATCTGACAGAAACTGATAATTTGTTGCAAAAATAATATGAAATAAATAAATAATAGAACTGGTATTACAAATGAGAATTTTTTTTGAATATTGCATTCCGATCTTAATTATACCTTCCATACCTCTGACACAAGCCTTAACTGATTCCAACCCCCCCCCAGTTAATCAAGCTTCATGATAAGTAACGATTCTCAGCCCGAAACAAGTATATTTAAATCCTTTTACTGCTCTCCCATCACAGACAGTTCTTATACTCATATTAGGCTTGAAAATGTTGCAATTTTGACTTTGTGCTTTTAGAAAACTAATATAAGCCCATCCAAAACTTTTCTTCTATATTTTAATAAATATTTACACAGCCTGATAACTAAACACTAAAATAACTTTATTTCAATCGAATTCAATTAAACTATTATTTTTATTCTTGTAAAAATGAAAACTCAAACTTATAACAAATATATATTTTATTTAAAATACTAAAGATATAACAAAGCTAATTTCATTCATTAGACAATGGGATTCATCCTGTGAGTTTAATTTTATTTTTTAAATTCTAAATTTAAGCTCACATTAAAAATTATAAGTAAAATTATAATATTTATTGCATGATGATTGTGCTATTCCATAATCTTGATTAGTACAATGTTAAAAAAAAACATTTATTTGTATATGTTATTTATAATTTAATGATATAGATCTGAGACTCATAAAATTAAAAACTGCTTCTGATTTCCGGATATATTGAAAGCTTTGAAACCCTTATCTTTCATTTCCTTTAAACTGTGCAAAACAATTAAATTTAATATATGTATAATAAGGTATATAGATATGGAAGTTATTAAAAGACCAATTTTTGGTTCCAGCTCAAGATAACCGTCAAAGCCGAGTTAATTTTACCAAAAATAACTAACATAAAAATGATTATTTTTAAAATTTTCCGAATTAAGACCTATTTTTAGAATAATTAGCTTTTAAAAAAATTTCCTACATATTTAGGCCAAATAATTAACTTATTCCATGAATATAAAAAAAGTACCGATTTAAAGGCTTAGCATTGATGTGTGGGAGAGGTAGTACGGCCCCAAAACCATTTTTTATCTACCCCTATATCTCCATCATATCCTAAAACTTTCCACAAGTTGAATTTTAATATGATTTCAATAGAATAATAGTGATATTTCCTTATTATTAACGGAAATCTTTATTTTCAAAAAAAAAAGCCGAAATCAAATCTAAATTAGAATCACAAAAAATTAAAATATATGTATGTCTGAAAGTACAATGTTTCAAAGCGAATTTAAATCAGTATCAAGATCTATCTACCTTTCATTGCGAATTCTAACCTTCCCAATTATTTTACCTGATGTGAATTCAATTTTCATTTCTGTAGATTTTGCCCTCATAACTGGAAAATTTACTTCGATTATTCTTTATTTCTGAAGGTTCTGTTGTGATATTCTAGAATTCAAATACAAAAGTAAAAAAATCAGGAGTTACTTCTATTATCCCTGATTGGTTTTAAGTTTAATTTCGAGAAACTTTAAAAAGCATAACTAAGCTTAATCACTACTTACCATTCTATAATTGATAGATTTACCCTAGACCTTCGTAAGCCTTTATTTTTTTAAAGAAGTTTTTATAATATTATTAATTCAATATGAACTAGAATTTAATTTATCTTTAATAGCTGGTCCTGGACTAATAATAAAAATTTAATATCATCCTACTTGACAAATAGCAATCACTTATTTAGTAATTTCACTAAGAAATTAATGGTGGAGAATGAAGATTAATTAAAAAATCCACACATAAACTTGAAATTTGATGGCTTTTAATCATATAATCATGGTGTAGTTTTTTGATTCTCAAGATTAGATTGGAAATAATCTTGTGCCAAATTTGGTAAAATATAACTCCATTAAGTTTTCTTTTTTAAAATTTCAAATGTAAAAAAAACTGACCAATGCTTTGAATCTGTTACAAAAATAAATATAAAAATAAAAGGGAATATGCAAATATTAGTAGTAAAATGTCTCCTTTTCTAAAAAATCTCCCATATATAGCATTATTTTATTAAAATTTCTTTTTAAAGATGTTGATTTATTTGAAAATAAAATAAATTTATAAATAATAAAATAATCCATTTATAGCACCAAATGATGTTTTAAGAATCAATTCTTTACGGGTTTCTTTCCTTTTTTTATTTTCGTAGTTTCCGAGGTCTTATTTATACTAATAATTATGTAAATATAATTCTCGTAAGATTCCCGCTTTCAAATTATCAAAACTCTATTTCTATTAAATTTATTGTAATTATAAATTTTAATCATCTCTTTTTAATGAAAATTTTTTCAAAATAAATTATTTCAATATATGTGATAATTATATTAAGTGGATTTTATAACTTTTATCATCTTTTATAACTCAAAATTCATTTTTTTATGTTGGCCAACGATAAAGATCCTTAAATATCATCCTGCCTACATATTTAATTCTTTCAATTTAAAATTTTATTATTCATAATAAGTTTATATCAATAAATATGACTATATTAGGTTAGTAATTTAGTTGTAAAGGAATAAATTTCTTTTAATCTTGATCTATAAGAATTTAGAACCAATATAATTGTGTATGATTATTTTAATATGGTATTAAGTATTGATAAAAATGGAAAATATCGTTATAATTTTTTAAAAAAAATCTTACTTATGAAAGATATAGAATATAGTTATAGCAATTCTAATGGTTTATATTTAAAGAAAAAAAATCCCTTTTTATTTATAAATAGATGATTATTATTTTATAAAGTGTAAGATATTAAAATCCAAAAGAAATAAGTTATTACTGTTTTTTAGTTTTATTTCTGATAAAAGAATTAGAATGTTCCTTACCGAGAATTCCCTAATTTAACTTGTATTAAATGTAAAAAAATTCACCTAAAAAAATTTATCACTTCACATATTACGAAATTATTGATTATATGTCGAAAGGTGAATTACAAGACTGGTTTAAAGAGGTATTATTCTAATAAATAATAAATTAAGATAAACTTAGAAGATAAAGTGGAATTAAAAAAGAAAGGAAATAAAAAATAACAATCAGAAATCATTATATTTACCATATTGGTTTATTGATTAATTAATATTGCGATTAGTTAAAACATAATCCTACATTACTGCCTAAAAACAGCGAAGCTAATTTACTAATAAATAAAAAGTGATCGAATAAAAACATACATTTAATTAAAATAATATAAGTATAAAATTTATCGATTCATAATTGAATAAATGAAAGAAATATTTAGTAATGTGAATATGAAAATAACATAATTACTCCAAATTAATCAATTTTACATTTAAAGGAAATTCAATCCAGGTTTATTGTATAACTCTATTAATAATACTAAGAAATTAATTAAATATATTTTACAAGTATTTGGTTTAATTAAAAAGTTATGAAATAAATAATATAAAAAAAAAAACGGGGTAAAAAGTAATCTAATTTTAAAAATTTAACGTATTGTATTTTTTTTAAAATCCGTTTAATTTAAAAAATGGGTATAGACGTCTGTTTTCTCATTCTTAAACGAACATTTATTCGGTAAATCTTTATTTTTTTTTACATTATTTAATTACATGATTGAAATTAAAAATAATTACACTTTATATTCTGATAGATTAATATTTATTCAGAGACTCATGATTTTTCAGAATTGAATTTAAATAATGGTTTTAAATTAATTAAATGTGATTAAATTTTAATAAAATATAATTATGAAGATAAAATTGAGTGATTTTTGCTTCATAAAACTATTATTGTCTTTTGTTGGAAGTATTAATAATAAAACTAACTTTCTAATCATTATAAATAAAATATTCATAAAAATGATTCTACATAGCATGAAGTAATAAAATTTAAATAATTATCATTCAATTGAGTTTTTTTCTGTATCTTAATTTAATTTTGCTATTCAGTGCATTTAAAATAGGAATATTAATGATTTTGAAATTTTTATTACTTCAAATTTTTTAGAAAGCTAAAAAGAGGATTTTCTAAATCTATTAGTTATGGTTTTAAAGGTAAAATTTTTGTTAATAAGATATAAAAAGTTGTTTATATAATTATTATTTTTTGGGTTTATTTGAGAATAATCATTATATTTGAATTTTTTTTTAATCTCAATAACATATATTTTAAAAGTTACCTAAAGCAATTTGTAAACTCAAGTCAAAAAATTTGCATATTCAAATAGATCAAAACATCATAATTATAATAAAATAACTTTGATATATCAGTACAATATTAAATTAAAATAAATAAATAAATAAAAAAACGCATATTTTAAAATCGATTTTGGGTTTTTTAGCAATTATTTGATTTTTTAAACATTTTGTGATGCTAAAAAAATTTATGATTTATGATTTTAGTTGATTTACCTGATTTCTTGTTAAAATTGTGTAAAAAAAATTCCATTAAACAAACAGATATTATTAAAAGTCATCATATAATGAGAATTTAAATTAATTGGATATTTTTTCATTAAGAATTAATTTTGATACGTTAAAAAAGGTAAAATGAGGTAATAATAACACAAAAAAAATAGATTTTGTACTATATAATAATAAGATTAGTAATAAATAATAATTTTATTTAATTAAATTCTAGGTTATTAATTTAAAGAAATCACTTTAATCACACTTAAATAAAAAAAATACAGCAGTTGCTTAGAATTTTCATATTCATTTGAAATTTTTTTTCAATAATTCATATTTTTTTATTAAATTTTTTTTTCGCCAATTGTAGAAATATCAAAATTTTCAAAATATTTAAGATAGTTATTATTATTTTAGGACTTTTTCATTTTGGAAATGAATTTTTTAACCAATGAATACTTAAAATATGTTTCATAAATGAAAAATTTCATTGTAAAGGTAAAAAATGGATGCAAATAACAATTGGCATGAAATGCAGCTTCTGAAATTGGATCTATCTAATAATTTTTTAGCAATGGATGTAATTTACATATATTTTTACTTTTATAAAATTCATATTGATATTAATATATCTTAAGCCCTTTAATTTAAATGTTTTGATATTAATCGATGATTTTTTTTTTAATTATTAAATATAAGAATATATATTAATTTCTTAATACAAATTAATTTATTTTTAACAGCCGATTTAAAATTAAAAAGTATATATAGAAATTTATTATTTTCCAAACGTTTTATTAATCTAAATTTAGCAGCGTTAATATGGCCCAAATGTTAATTTTTTGCATATTATTACAATAATTTGGATAAAAATATAGTACATATAATAATTATTCTCTATATTTATTAATATTGACGACCACAAATCTAAATATCACGCTAATGATGCCCAAAATCAACTGAAAAAAAAAACTGGTTTATAATAAGAATAGAATTTTTAAAAAATTCATTAATAAAAACATAAATTCACCAAAAATAACACCAAATAATGGTTATTTCGAAGTTTTTGCTTAATAAAAATTCAGAGGATAACATTTTTCGTCCTTTTATATCTAAAAATAAGTACTTTTTAACCATGCATTTACAATTATTTTTTAATTGGACATTTGAAAATTATCTCTACAAAGGCAGTGGTTTGACTAAACTGAAGAATAAAATTTATTTATTTTTTATTTATAATTTATGATAAGTATTCAAGCTACAAGATTAAATAAAGTAATCAGAATTTTCACGTAAAAGCTCAGGTAAAAAACAGAAAAAAATTAAAATTTTGAAGGATCGCCTAGCCATTTAAAAAAAAATAATCATATTAAAAATTCTAATTTTCATTTGTAATCTAAATTAAGTATATCTAGCAAATCTAAAAGTACAGACTTTAAAGTGAAAAAAAAAAAATTTCTTCAAATTATATTAATTTTTACAGAATAATTTTGCTGTAAAAAAAAAATTTTGAAAATAAATTAATTTTTTGACCATATAAAATTTAAAATTGTAGATATTCCTAAAAAAATTTATTTTATTTTATTTTAACGATTGATAAAATAGAATGATGTTTATTTTTAAAATGTATATAAGAATAATAAACCAAGAATAAAATATTATTTTGTGATTAAATAATTACATATAATAATATATACTGTCAGGAAATGGATTTTATGTAAACGTATTAACCCAGTGTTTCAGATTTTCATGATAAGAACTATAAATATGTAAAAAAAACTAAGAAGCAGATAAATTTTATTCATTTATTTTATTTTTGTATCATAATATAGCTCTGTAATTTTTTAAACGTGGTAATAAAGTATATGAGAAAAAACTTAAATATATATGGTGTGTAAATGCATTTAAATATAAAAATTTATAAAGTTGAGTATATAAATATGGCATTTTGGCATTTTTGGATCGGATAGATATTTAAAATTGTTTTAAAAATATTTTTAAATAGTTTTTTTTGCAATATTTTGATTATGATAGGGATATTATTAATTTCTCTACTCTTTTACAAAAAAATCTTAAATAATATATCTTTTTTGAACGAAATTTCACCAATTCGCACATTTTTACGATAGTTTTCACACGATCATTAATTTTATTAATTAATTGACAAAATAATTACTAATTTCGCTCAGAATAATTTTTTTTATATAGTGGAAATAAATCAAAACTGATCCAGAAAAAACATATTCTACCTTTTCCAGAATATATTTTGCAACTGTTTAATATAAATCATCCCTTCAATAACCAAAATTAGTCAATGAAGTTATAGCAAATTAAATTTGCAAAATTTACATATTTTTTTTTATCAATAATTGGATAAAAAACAAATTCTTGCAAATAAGAGCAATTCAGAAAAATTATTAAATTATGCATTAATTTTTGTAAAAATCTAAGAAATTTTATTTTATCCATTTTAAAAGTAGAGATAATAAATTTAAAATGTTAATTAAAAGTTTTTTTTCAAATAAATAAGCTATAAATTTAACTTTAAAGTAACACTATATGTGAAAAAAACATATATTCTTATTTGATAAAAAAACTATATTTTAAATAAGTTAATTTTTAATGAAAAAGTTTTTAATTCTCTCTGATTTAATCAAAAATTATCTTTTCTAATGCAAATAAGAAAAAATAAGAAAAAATAAGTTTAATACATAAATTAAATACTTATAAAAAATTAGATTCTATTTTGTATCACTTTATAGAAATCTTTTAAATATTAATTTTTGGATGAGAGATAACGGAAAATAATTTATATATGGGTCTTTTACCTGAATATTATTAAGTAGTTCAATCATAAATCAGCAAGATACGCAACAATTTCTTAGATCAAATTTTTATTTTTTTTAAGACAAAAAGTTAAATTTTATAAATTCAATCTTTAATATTATCACTTGATAATCATTTGAACTAATTAATAAATTTTATGAATTTTTTTTTTATCAGAAATACAAGTGTATTCATCAATATTATTAAATTATTTATCACTATTAATAAAATTGATATTAAAACTAAATAAGAACGCAAATTAACCGCCAAAAAATTTAATTAATTATTTTAAAAATTCAATCTATGATAAATTTTGTTTTAAACAGCTATTTATCTTTTTAATTATAGAATAATGAATTGATATAATTTAGTAAAAAAAAGAGCTTTTTAATAATTTCTTTTTTTTCTTTATTTATTTACGCATTAATTATAATTTTTGTAACAAACAGATCTTATAATTTTTTTTAAATACTTTTATTTGGATTTATTTCAATCATATACTTTTTATTTATATATAAATTTTTAGATGTAAAAAGTATTATAAGAATTTTATTCAATAAAATTCATAATTCCATTACAAGTAATGTATATTTTTTAAATTTAAAAAATTATCAGTAATATATAGAATATATATTTTTTTAAAAAATCTCATTACAATAATTAAAAATTATTTATATAAGTAAAAATATTTAATATAAGAAAAAAAAAGATTTCATTATTAATAATTTTACTTAGTATTTTTAGTAAATATTTTTAACAATTTAAAGTAAAGTTTTTATTTAATTCTAGATAATTATTATATCATTAATTCAAGTAAATTTTGAAACAGAGAGATTATTTTAAAAAAATTTCAGAATAAAAAAGTATTTTAATAAATAAAAACATAGCTTTTTTAATAAAAAAACTTGTTGAAATAATTTTCTATCCAATGATAATTAGTCTTTTGAGTAATTAGTTGAATTCATTTTTCGAAATAAATAAACCTAGGCTTCTAAATTTATTGGCTGAAGAAATATAAAAAAGCATTAAAATTTTCTTAATACGGATTTAAAAAAATCCAGATGATTTTTTCTAAAAATTTAAACCAACTTCTTCATATTAAAATAATTCACAAAAAATTTATATTTTTAAAAAAATTTACCTTTTTTCTATGCAAAAGAAACAGTTTAAAATTTAGTATAATCAGATCAAAAAAAATAATTTTTTTTTCAAAACTTTATTTTGATCAAACAATAATCTGGATTTTTATTGTAGATACCCGTTTTTTCTAAGCAAAGTATATTAATAGTGTTAATTATTAATTTAATCCGAAATTATAAGATTTTTCTATCAGAATGTTTTTTAAATTAATTAAATTTATTCCAAATAGAGACACGATTTATAAAACTATATAATTATTTGACTAAAGATAAATCATAATATCAAGTTTTTATTGATCCATATATAAAAATAATTAAATTAATTCATTTTTTTGAAGATAAATAACTGAATATAAATAATTTTAATTATATATAATCTAATATTATTTATAAGAAATCATATTTTAATAAAATAAGATCAATTCATGAAATTTTAGATGTATTAAAAAATTTTAGTATTAAACCTAATTAATCAAGATATCTATTTTTTGAAATAAATGTATAATGATAGTCAATAATTTTCAAAACGTAAAATATTATTGTTAAATTTACGACTTTTGTTATCAGAAAAAATTGGAAACGAATTATACAGATAATTAAAATTATTATTTTATGTTTTAAAGGTATATATAGATTTGCTCTTTTTATTGAAGATTTTTTCCATTAGGGGTGGTTGGTTATATAGGCCATCTATTATTAAAAAAGGATGAATCCAAATTTTCAATAACTGGTTATTCTAAACCGAAAAAAATTTCTTTTATCACCAGAATGCCTATAAATTTTTTCAAAAAAAAATCAATGAAATTGAAATTTATGCTATAAATTAAAGAAAATTTATAATTTTTAGGAAATATACTTATTTTTGTACTATAAATTATTATTGCATTTTTACTCTAAAAAATTGAATAAAAATTATTCAAATTATTAATTATAAATTCTTTTAATTTCTCAATTATATAAAATTAGAATTTTTTTGAGTAAATTTTAATAATATATAATCGATACTTGATATATCCGAATAGCTCATTTATATAAAGGGTATAATGCATAATTTGTAAGTATTTTTTTAAAATTTCTATAATTTTTTTACAATATAAATAAGATTATTTATTACTAAGTCAATAAAAGATTAATAAAAAGCTAAAAATATTTTTATTATTATTGTTTAAATATCCAAAAATTATCATTTTATATTTAAATTTTATTTAGAAAAAACAGAAATAAACATAAAAATTAATAAATTTATGTGAAAAAATATTGATCCAAAGCAATAAAAACGTTTTTACTGAAGATTTAATAAAATAAAGTGTATTAAATTTAATATTTTTTTTATTTAAAAAATATGTTTGGTATTTATCATATATTTATAGATCCTACTTAATTATATATTTTTGCTAAATTAAATTTTAATTTTTCTGAAAATGTATTAAAAAAAATAAAATTCATATTCTCATCATCTCAATTCTTTCTATAAAGGTATAAAAAATTATAGATTTTTTTGCTGTATATAGAATATTTATTTATTTTGGAAAAAAAAAATTATAATAAATTAAATAAGGATAAATAGAAATAAATTAGTCCCAGTTTTCAGATACGATAATTAATCTTGTTTATTGATGAATTTATTAAAGATTATATTTTTAAAAACGATATAGATTTTATACTAAAATAAATCAAGAAAAAGTCGATATCATAATTAATTCTAAATTTTTTTTAATAAATGTATATTATAGGAAATAAATACTTTTCATTTCTAATTTAACAATCATTTTTTTAAAAATTGGAAATTTTATATTCATTAGGACTTTTATTCCGACTTTAATATTTTATATTTCAAATCAATTTATAATATATTATTGAGAGTAAATATTTTTATTTAAATAAGTTATTTTTTGATTATTCTTAATCCTAAAGAATTAATATTAAGTGATTAATTTCAAAATATCTTATTGAATGGAATCTAAAAAATAATTTAAAGAATTCTCTATAATAAAAGTCAAAAATTTTGTAATACAAATTGGATAAAGAACAAGTTTTAATTTTCTAATTGCACATTTAAAAAGTTGCATTAAAAATAAAAAACAGATGGATAGTATTTTAATAAAGATATATAGTTTTCTTCATAATAAATAAGTAAAAAAACAATTAAAAAGTAAGTAAATATTTAAAAGAACACATATTTTATATTTTAATTAATAACATTTTTGAACTATAATCAATAAATTCCAAAATATTTTTTTAAAAAAAAAAAGTATGAATTTTTTTTGAAATTTGTGTAAATTCATATCAATGAAAAAGGTGTCAATGCTATTATCCTATTTCAATTTTTTATATATAATAAGAAAAAATATAAAAATAAATCATATTGATAATATTTAATAGAAATATAACCGAATAATTATTAATAAATTCAATTTTTAAATAATTTCATCTTTTTTTTGATTTTTTCTTCAAAAAAAAGATAGAATTAATATTAATTATAGCATTTTTATTTTTTTAAATTATTGATACATGAAATTATAGGATTCTTATTTAAATAATATAATAAACAAATAAATATTAAGCTATATTGAAAATTAATTACCTGTTGTTATCAAAATAATTTTTCTGATTGAATCAAATAGACTTTTCTAAAAATAAGTATGATTATTGTATAAATAATTTCAAATAAATTTATTATTCATCTTTAATATTTTTAGACCAAAGATCAGAAAATATAGACTTTTTTCTTATGTTTTTTAGAATTATTTACTATTTTTGCAATAGAAAAAAATTTCTTCTATAGGGTAGATGACTCATTTAAACAAATTGAATCGTAAAAAAATGTCATATAAAAAAATAAAGTATCAGTAAAGTTTAATTAACTTATTTCTTTTGGAATTATTTGAAGATAAGTATTCTTTTGTATTATTAAAATCTATAATAAAATGCTATTTTTTTATGTTAAATGTATTAAGTTTTAAATGATTGAAAATAATTTATTTTCTGAGTAAATATTTTTAATAAATTTTTTTTTTCTCATCTATTAAGTTCAATCATATTAATTCGATAGCAATATATAACAAAATTTAATGGATGATTTAAAATTAAAATTATCATTATAAATGTTTAATTGTTAGGAATATAAATATCTATTTTGGAGACACATTAAATTGTATTTTTTTAAAAATTTTTAATCGTAAAATAAAAAATATTTTTGTGATTTATTAGGATGATTTATATCATTTTTATTAATTTAATAAAAAAAGATTCAAAACATTCATATTCGAGTTCTGAGATATTTTATTAGTTTTCCGAGAATAATTATCATGAGATGAATAATAAAACTAAAAAACTAAAAATGCTAAAGCATTTTTTGTAATTTTACAATAAGAAGAATATTAATATTACTTTCGCTAAGCTTTAAATAGAAAAATTTAAAGGAACAAAAAATTACCGAATTTTTTTTGATGAAATCAGTTAATTTAATAGTTTTTCTGAATTTTCAAATATAATCCAATCTTAATTCAAAATTTTCATAATTTTACTATATAATGTGATAAAAAAAATATTTAATAACTTTAGAAATTTTTTATAAGAATAAAATAATTTATTTTTTATAATGAAAAAAAAAGTATTTAAATATGTATATTGTCAGTCTAAAAATTCAAATGATTTAGAAAAATGTAAGTATTTGCACTATTTGAAATTAAAAATCTTATTTTCATAAAAAGTGTAAGTCGAAAAAAATAATTTATAATTTATAATTTATAATCTTTTGCAATTTTATTATGAGATCAATGTTTTTTTTTTTCAAATAATAATAATTTTAAACAAATTTAATTTATTTCAGTCATTTTTATTGTAAATCCCATATAATTATAAGATAAAAAAAAAATTATATTAGATAAAATATTATAAATGAAATTATATTTTTTGTTTACAAAAATTGTAGGTAATCATCATTTTAATTCTTAATCAATGTCATTGGCAAGTAATATACGAATTATATATATTAAATTAATCGGATTTTGTAGTTATATTTTACTTTTTACTTGTAAATTTTATCTCTTAAAGTCCTTTTTTGGCTAAGAAGAGGGATTTTCTCGCATAATAATAAGAAATTCTAATTTATGAAAATCGAGATTTTATACTTATAATACATTACTTTAAGTAAATGAATATATAATAAATAAAAAAAAACTAAAATATACATAAAATTATGCAAAATAAATAAAAATTTAGAAATTTGGTACAGTATTAGTCTTTTTGAATAAATTTTTTATTTCAATACCGCATAGTTAATAAAATTTTGTATGATCTTACACTTATAATTTTCCTATTATTAGCTGAGAATTATCTGTTATTAATTTATTTTTTAATATTTCTTTGTGAGTCCTTTTATTTGGGTGGAAGGGTTCTTATTTTTTAGAAGAATTTTTGATATATATTTCCTTTAAAATTAATAATTGAAAAAACAAAAAATAGTTTATTCATTATAAACTTAGGATTGTTTTTTTTAATAAAAATAAAAACTAAAATTATGATCTTGTTAAAATATTAATTAATAATTGGTGAAAATTTATTTTTGTATGAATTAAATTATTGCAATAATAAACTTAATTAAATTTAAAATCTAGTTTAAAAATTATAACACTGATGAAAAAATAGGTATATATGGCTTTATATACAAGATCAATAATAAAATTTACAAAAAAATAAACATAATTTTTTAAAGAAACTCTCAACCTTAAAAATTTTCTCTATATTTCAATTAGTACGTTTTTTTTAAATTAAAAAAGATTATTTTATTAAATCGTACATTAAATTAAAATTTTAAAAAAAAATTCATTTGTAAAATCTATAGAAAATTTCAATATCATGTAATTATAATGGGAAATAATGTTAAAATTAAAAAAATAGAAATGTATTGAAGATGATTTTTTCTAAATAAATATTTATAGAAAATATACTATGATGAGATATTGGATGTAAAAGATTTAAAAAGCGATTTTTTACGAAAATTATATTCACAAATGAATAAGGATTATTTTATTCTTCTGTATAAATTGCTAAGAGAGATGAAAATTATAATCATATTCTTATTGATAAAGCCTACAAGCTTTTAAAAGAATAATATGATTATAGTTTGTTGGATATTCTGACATTAACAGAATGTTTTTCCAACTTGTACTCAATACAGTTAAAATTATATACGATGGGGTAGGTATATTCATATTTGAAAAGTTTTAAGGTCTATTGACCTATGATAATATCAAATTTTACCTAAATGTATTATCTTTTGGAATGAAAATATAATCCGATTATTTTAAGAAGTTCATGCCGAATTACACATGAAAAAAACTTTATTTCCACAACGTATTTTTATAAGAATTTTTTTTATAATTTATTAATTTATTTTAAGCAAAAATATTAATGATTTTTAATCTATGCAGAAATGATAGTTATAATTTAAGTTTAATAAGGAAAAATATCAATTTTGCAAACGAATTTTTATATAAAAGGGAAAATATAGATGGATCTTATAAAAATAAAAAAATAACAATTTAATTCAATTAATAATTACTAAGAAGGAGTGAATTTATTTTTTTCCAGGATAAATAATGAGTAAGTATGATTAACATCAAAAGTCAAATATTAATGCATTTTATTAAAAATTAATATAGAGTAGGATTTATTGAAATAATTGGAATTATAATCTTTGGGAATCCGGCTATTAAAAAACCAAAATATAAAATTTTTAAAATCTAATATTTTTCCGAAATAATCTTCATAGACGACACACAGTGAATTTTAAACGTGAAGATGTTATTTCGCATTAAATTTTCAAATTAAAATTCTTTTAGAGAAATTCGATCAGTAAGTTTCAAATGTACAAATTTTAATAGGCAAAAATTTTTTAATATTGTGCCGTATTTTAAAATGAATTTATATTCGATTATGCTATGATATTAACTGTAAATGCAAGAAAATTATAATAAATATGAAATTTTCAAATAATTAATCTGTGCTATCTCATCATTATTGGCTAATTTTAATAAAAAAATAATTTATAATAAATTAAATCCTTGCGGTATACCCAAAAAAATAAAAAAAATAATGATTTATTTCCGGTAACTCTTTTTTTCAAAAAAAACCATAATATACATTCATAAACATAAGAAATTTAATTCTGAAATTAATTTTTATACATCTTAGTCAAAATTAAATTACATAATTTAATAAAACAATCAAAAAAGCAAGTCTAGGAATAAATTTTATTATTTCATGAGTTTTAAAATTTTAAAAACGTTTCTTTAATTACTTAATTGTGTAAATTAGTCGTATATAGCCTAAATAATGTGATGATTTTAATTCAATTTATTAATTATAAGACAAAAGTCAAAATTTCAATCCAAAAAATTTATAATCTATGTTACCCATAATTGGGTAATTATCATACTTTTTTATATCATTTGGCATATTTGACGTTAAATAGACTGGGTTAATAGTTAATGTAAACAATTTATTATTAAATAATTAAATAAACAGAAATTTACAGGGTGGTATATTTTAAATACTATTTAATTTTTTTTTTTAAAAGAGGATTAATAAAAATGAAATTTATTTTATTTAGATATTTTTTAGTCGTTAGTATTTTTTTAATTTTTAAAAGATGTATAATAAAAGATAGGATAAAAAATATTTTTATATTATTCTTTGCATAAATGAGAAGCTTACTGCCTTTTTAATTTTATATGGATATTTAAATCTAAAATTAAACAAAGAAATAATAATGATAGTTTAAAAAAATATGGACAAATTTTTCTTTTTATTTAGGCATAAATTATTTCTCAACATAATAATAAAAAAAATGTTAATTCATAAAAGTAATTTTTACCATATGAATGATTAAGTATAAAAATAAAATTAGGTGAATTGGGTCATTAAATTTTAAATTGAAAAAATGAAAAATTAATACGTATTATTTTTTGATCATATTATGTTTTATTTTATTTTTTTGAATAAAATATGATTCTTATATTTATTATTCAGAGGTACCAAGTTATGTTTAATATTTAAAAAATAGGGTAAGTTGAATGTTTTTTATAATATGAAAATAAATAGTTCGAAGAAAAAAATGTAAAAAATGAATCTTATAAAATCTAAACTATAGAGGTAGAAATATACTTTGATAATTGTTATTTTTTATTATTGTTAGAAAATTTTTTTTCTCTATTCTTATCTTTTATAATGTTATCTTTTCTGCAAATATGAAAATAAAATGAAAAAATTCCAAAAAATTTTAACTGAAAATTATAGATGAAAGAGTTATTCTAATATTACAATTAGAAAAAGAGATAATTTTTATACATCTCAATCATTATAGAAATTAATATGAAATTATATAAGTGATTAATTTAAAAATTTATTCAAAATCCAATTATAAAAATTATCTTTATTGCATTTAATTAAAGTAGATAAAAAAATTGAGAAAAAAGTATTTTAATTTTAATAGCATCCTAAAAATTCGGAATTGTGGGTATATCCTATTAGAATTCATTCATTTTAAGCTAATATATATTTTTTTCTTTGATATGACTTAATTCATTATTAAGTTATACAAAAATTTAACTATGGGCCAGTAAAATTTTCTATTTTTTGTTTTAAAAAAGAATTTATAAAAAAAAAATAGTAGATTTTTATAGTTACGCAAATTATGCGATTAATTTTAATGTAAATTTGAATTTTTTGAATTTTTTTTATACATGTTTATTTAAAAAGTTGATTGTAATATTAAAAATTTAAATTGGGCTAAATGTAGAATCAAAGTGTTTTCATTAATGGACATTTAAACAAAAATTTTAAAATAAATAAGATGTATATCAATATGCTAAAAATTGTAGCAGAAAATATGAATTAAATTAGACATAAATAACATCCAATAGCAAAAAACTTCTATAAACACAAATTAAATCACATAGGTTCGTCATTTTTAAGATTATTATAAATATGAAAATTATTTTTACAATGAAAAAAAAACTAAAAACTAAAAGAAAGCCATAAAAAAAAATCAAAAAAAAAATCAAAAAGAAAATAAATAAATAAAATTGGAGAAAAGCGTATAATAAATAATATTATTTAATCTTGTTCATTTTACTTCTTGTTAACTGTTTTTATTTCTTCAAATTATTTTAAAATAAATTTGAATTTATAAAGAATACTCTATAAGACAAAAAAATGGATAATTTAATTGCTTGTAATCCAAATTTATAGTCAAAATTTATTTTTCTATTATGAGCTCAATTGATCAATTTTATTTAGATTAATAAATAATTTAAATTAATTGTAAATTTTATTGTAATTATAAACTAAATATTTTCAATTTTAAAAGTGTATCTATAAAATAATATAACATCTTAAGAGAAATAAAATTGAAAATATGCATTTATAACTTTTTTTTTCTTATGGATACTCAACATAGAAACATGATTAATAAAATTTTTATCACAAGCTTTTAACATACTGAAAAAATCTATTTGATAAATAATTATTGCATAAAAAAATTGCGAAAAAACACAGCAAACATAAAAAAAATATTTCTTTTTACTATGTAGTGTACTTCGAAATTTTGTTTAAAATACTAATAAGAAAATTGATACCAGGTAATAGCTTTAATTTAGATTAAATTTTAAAAAACATCCAAATTTAATATAAATATCCTATTTTTATATAATTTCTTTAATATTAACTAAAAATTCCATAAATATGTTTCACAGCATTTATTTACTTTCAAAATTGGTTTAAAATATCCAATTTATTGTCTAATTTAAAAATGAAAATTTAATCTGATCTTACCTAAATAACCATTTTTTTATATAATTAATAAAAGTTTTCAAATTTCTGATTAAAGAAAAGTAAACTTTTATAAATATCGATAAAAAATAAAACAAATCACTCATTTAAATTTTCTTCGTATTTTGAAAAGTAAACCTTCCAGGAAATAATGAATTTAAAGATCGGTTCTGAACTGATATTAAGAAAAAATTATAGATTATAAAGTAATTTTAACTATTATATTATCAATATATAATGATAAAGCGAATTTGCTATAATAAAGTTATAGTAACATAAATAGAAACAATATTATAAATGATAGCAATTTTTTTGATGCTTTTTTGGGACTGATTTAACATGTGCATATAATTCATATTAAGTTATTCATAATTAAAATAAATTTTTAAGTGATTCTGAACACTAAGGCATTTTATTTTTAAACTTATGACTAATAAATAATGTTAAATATAATAGTAAATTTTGAAATTATTGAATACAAGTATTTTTATTAAAATAACTCGTTATTTTTTCACACATCAAATTTTTATTTAATCGCGTTTTAAAAGCTCTATTCTAAAAGGTTTTGTTTCTTCCTAATTAGATTTTCTAGCATGCTTTGTTTTTTTTCTAATAAAAACTTAAAAAACTTTATTTAAGCCAGTTAAATTGTAATTATGAAAAAAAAAAATCTTCGTGATTTTTGTATAAATAGGGAGATAATCGTGCTCTGTGTAATGAAATTATGGAAATATTTGATATGAAATGCTGACTTCAGTACAATTCTGGTTTTATTAGATAAATTTAGTGATTTATATTCGCTAACCTTTAAAATAATTACAAAAAACTATAAATTAATAAAATGATATAATTTCTCTAAAAAGATAAATGTTAATAAATGTTAATCTCTATTTCAATGATAAAATTTTGCCGATTTCATATACTATAATAGCTAAAAATAATTTGTACTCTTAATATATTGATAAATATTTAGCATCAAAAAATTAGTATAGTTTCTTATTAACTTGAAATTTCTGTAATATCAATTCCAAAAATACTAAAAATCTGTATAAAAAATGAAAATATAATATATTCGCTTTATTCTATTAGAGATTCCCGAAAAATTCAATAATTATAAAATTTACATTTAATTAAGTCCCGTCTATTTAATTTAATAGTCTTTCAATAATTTATTTTCAATAATTTATTTTCAATAATTTATTTTCAATAATTTATTTTCAATATTTTAATTTTTAATAAAAACTTTGATTATGGAGAAATTGAAAATAAGTCAACTTCTAAGATAAATTAAACAGGTAATAAGTTAATAAATGAATTATTTCATTATTAAAATTTTTTATAAATTGTAATTAATTTTTTTTATCTAATCCTTCATCTGGACTGAAATAATAAAAAAATTATTGAATTGAATTGATAATAGTGATAAAATATTATTATTTTCCATTATTCATTCAAATTTACTATAGTTTAAACGAAATCATTTTTTTGATTTTGACGATAACTTTTATGGTTTCATTATATAAAATTATGAAAATAAAAAATTATTAACTCTGTTTATGAAATAAATTTATCTATATAGGCACTTTTTCTTTTTAAAAATAATTCTGATACGACTTATCAAATCGCCACAATTACAAGAGAGTTAAAAAAAATTATATAAAACTTAATTAATAAATTATTTCTTTGTGATGATTGAGTGTAAGTTAAGAATTCAATCAGAAATTTAGAATTTGTGAAACAATAAATAATATTTATATATTCAAAAAAAATTCATATATATACTCAATAATGTTTTATAAAACTGAAATCATAATTGACATATAATCATAAATAGATTAAAGAAGATGAAATATGGATCAATTAAATAATTATTGAAGGTTTATATAATAAATAGCTACAAAATTAAACGTATAGCTAAAATAAAAAATATGTAAAATAATAATATGCAATTTGATACATAATAAATTTCAGAGTCTAAAATATATTACGAATTTTGCTAAATTTATAAAATTAGTGCTAGCTATTTTATATTGGCCAATAAATAAATAAATAAATAAATAAATCATGACTTAATTACGATTGGATTTCTTATTAGCTTTAATCAGTAAATTTAACATTTATTTATCTGGGATCTTTTTATTGTGGAATAAATATATCGACAGTTCGACAAAAAAATTAAAAAAATATTTTCAAACTCATAATTATTTTAATTTAAAAAAAAATTTAGGTAATTTTTGAAATCAAGATATAATTAGGAAATAAAACTACAATCAAACTTGGTCAAATTTCACTGGCAATTTTTTAGTTCTGCTTAGATGTGATCATAAGAGCTAAAGGATCAAAACTTATAAAACCGAAGAAATTTGCAATGCATTTTTTCGAGAAAACTAGTTATATTAGAAAAATCGTACTATTAAACTGGACCTGTAAGGAAATTAACATAAAATCTCCACCAAACTCATATAAATAAACTTAATTATAACTTTCTATTTTGTAAAAATGTTGTAAATATCTTTTTCTAATTTCTCTTATTTTCAATTAATGGATTAAGGTTTAAAATGATTCTTCTGAAAAAACGTAATCTTTTAGAATTAATTCGAGCCCAGATTTTATAATCATTGCTTGAGAATCTTTTAGATTTTATTTTTAAGCGAAGTGCTTATTAATTTATTTTCCAAGACTAAAAAAAAAAATATGAATTTAAAGTTAAGTAATATATTTAAAAAGATAATTTATTAGTGTATTTGCATATTTAAATCGAATATCAGATACTTTTACTGTAATTTTCTCAAATATTTCTCAATTTTCACCTTAGACCCTTTAGTCCTCCCCGAAAAATTCCTTTTATACTGTTTTAATAAAAATATTTAGAATGATAAAATAAAAATATTGTTTTTTTAAAAAAAAATTAGCGCTTCATAGCATTATAGAAATTTACCCGTCCTAATATTATATTTTCCTTTGCAGTAAATTCAAAAAAAAGCTTTTAATCTTTACATAATCATATATTCACATTTTAAGATCTCTTTGAATTAAAGCTACTATCAATTTTTTTGAATTTGAGAATTAAAAATTTGGGAAAATACAAATCAATAGTGTTTTTTTATTATCTAATTAAATCAGGTATAAAGACGTCTTTCTAATCTTATATAAAGCAATATATCTTAGAAATATTATATTAAAATATTCCCTTCTTAATTTCCAGTTTTTTTCCGATATAGATTGCTGCAAGTTTTTTGCTTTGATTCTAATTTTTTTGATAAATATTACATCGATTTTTTTTAAAAAAATCTAACTATGAAAAAATTATCTTCAAATTATACATGAATAATACTAGCTTAAATCAAGGTTATAATATATATTTCTAGTAAAAGAAAAATCACCATTTTAAACCGCAGTAATATTCAACATAATGGTAAGTGAATTTATTTTTTAAATTACACTTGAAATATTTAAATTAAGTCTTTTCATATTAAATAACTAAATAAAAACTATTCCCATATATATATATATAAGTTTATCGAGATTTAATGAATTATTTTTGCTGAAATTTATTTAATCATTTTCCTTATTGAATAAATATTTTAGATATAATTACATGAATAATTAGATGAAAAAAATATATTACATAATAACTTTAAAAAATAACATGATTATGTCAAAATCTAAATTGACTTATGTATTCATTTTTTATTACACAATTTTTATAACTAAAAAAGGTAGGCTCAAATTGCTGGTCAAGTTCAAATTTTTTTTATTAATATTCTGATGCTTATATATTGAGCCAAGAAGATACCTTTTTCTATTTTAAAATCTTTAATTTTTATATTTTTATAAGTTTTATTAATCTTGGTTTAATTTGATTTTAATTATAAAAATTAGGAGCAATGAATACCTCTAATATCATGATTTTTACATTAAGGCTATTTATTTTTAAACAAGAAATTTTATAGAAAAAAATTGATTGTTAATATCTCAATGATGAAATTTTTTGAATAAATTTTGGCCTTAATCTTTTTTTCGCACATGAAAGAATAATAATGTTTATTTATTTAAGATGATATATAGATTTAATATAGTTGTAAGCGCGAATTTTTTTTTTTTCTATTGACATAATTGAAGAAAATATGAAGAAAAATTTTCCAGGTTATGAGGTTAGCCAATGTTCATTTATCTATTGTTTCAAGTGGAATTATTTTATTCTCAATAATTATCAAGAATAAAACACTTGTCTTTGAGAAAATTTTGAAAATAATCTGAACTAAGAATTTATTTTGATATCAATAATCATGTGCAAAAAATATCATTTTAAATTATATTCGACAAAATTTCTATGTAGATATATGTCAATTTGGATTAATTTATTCAAAAACGGTTGAATTGGGTTCAAATTCTAAATTTAAATCATTTATTATTGAAATGCATTTATTAATGAAAGATATTTTATCAAAAATTTTACAATATAAATATTTTTGCTTCGATCTAAGATTAAAAATCTGAAAGCGACTATTTGTACGAGGTACGTATAGATCAATCTATCATATTAACTTTGATTATTAGTTATGTGTTTTTTTCAAAAAATGCTTAAAAAACTAGAATTTTCTTAAAATCAAACATTTTTTGGCGAAAAATTCTTTCAATACACTGAATTTTTTTTAAGGTTTTGAAAGCTGAACTAAATAAATTTATCCTGAAATTTTTTTATCAAACTTTACAGGTACAGATATCAGCTTATTCGCAAATTTCGGCATAATTGGACCCAAAAATGCATTAACAAACATCCAAAGTCAAATTTATATGGAACACGTGTTATTGATGGAGTAGAATCAAATATTAAGTGTATGGTATTAAATCAATTAGATGTCTGCAAAATTACTTAATTCTATTAACATAAATTATTTGCCCCCCAATTATTCGTTATAAGCTTCTATAGTTTCTTATAAAACGAAGAAATCATTGATATTCTAACCCCAACTACTATTAATGAATATAAAATATAAATTGACTAGAAGTCGCATCGATATTCAACATATCAGATTCTTTTGTTTAGTCATTTAAAATTTAAAATTCCTGAAAAATTTAAACATTACTTATAAAATTAGTTTTTCAAAAAAGATTTTGGGCTAAATTACAAAATGAAACTATTAAAAAAATATATAACCATAAATATTGCCAGAATCGATTAAGAATGATTATATAAACGTCTTTTTATTGCTGTTTCTATCGAAACTAATGATTTTTGAAGATAATTCAGATAATTCAAATATTTTTGTAGTATTTCTAGATTTTTTTATTTTTTTATTATATTTAAACATATGCTGTAAATGTTCTATTAAATAATATTGATCCCATTATTTATTTATTTATTATTATTTTTCCAAAGAAGTTTCGCCCAGCTTATAAAGTGCAAATTTTTTTTTCTAATTTCTTGAGTTATAGAGTAATACATACATTTATAATAATTATAAACAATTTAAAAGTTATATTTGAGCTATTTTTTTTAAATCTACTGTATTTTAATCCTTAATAAATAGCCTTTATGTTATTTAAGCAGAATAAATTTTTTAAAGATATCCTTAGCGACATCTTCTAGAGAGAATTATCATTCTAGACGCATTATCAACCAAATTAAAAATATATATATAGAAAAATAACTTCTAAAAAATCTTCATATTAGCTGCTAGAAATATCTGAAATTGATTAATTTTTAGGTAATAAAAATTAAAATTTTATAACTGATATATTTGCTCAAACTAATAATCTATTCCAATAATTCATTTCGAAACTCCAATCCATAATTTTTTTCAATATAAATAATTAAATTCATTAACAAAAAATTTAATTTCAAAACTCATCTAAAAAAAACATTTTTGAAAATAAAAATTTAAAATCCTCATAAATGTTTTTATTCAAAAAATAATGTATGTTTTAAGTTTTTTTTAAAAAATACTTATTCTGTATAAAAAATAATCATTTATTTTATGTTTTTGAATTTTTAAACAAAAAATTTTCAATTTACATTTTTTGTATTTTAAAAATTTATTTTGTATTAGATTGTTTTTAACCATTATTAAAACTATAATATTCACAAATAACTTTTTTACTAAATAATAATCCAATGAAATTTATTATGATACTACTAGTTAAATATTTCCAATTTTTATTTTATCCTAAAAAATCCACATCAAAAACTATCAAAGATTACCCTAATTATAAAATTTATATGTAATTTGCTTATTCCAAAATTTTTTGTGTGTGTAACGCTTTATTTATGATTCTCATTTACCCTCACTTTAAAAAATTCCGTAATAATTAAAATATTTTAGCTTATTCAATTTCTTTTTAACACATCACAAGTTTTATAGGCTTAATTTCACTGAATAAAAATGATTAATCATAGGAAAATAATTAATATCAACTTATTATTCATTTATCAAGAACTATGAATATTTTTGATTTCCATTGTTTAATTATATTTTTGATTTATCTACTAATAGTATATTTAAGCTCCTTCGTTTTTTTAATCAAATTTTCAGTAAAATTGTTGCCAATCACACAGTTATTCTATTTAGCGAAAATTTACTTTTTAAGAAATAAAAAAAATTATAAGTATCATAAACCTCTTTGATTGGATAGATTGTTATTAAAAAATCTTCCCAGTATAAAATCTTTGATAAAGTAGCCTAAATTTAGACTGGATTCTACAAATTATTCTCATTTGTTCGTAAATCTCATCAAATTATATTTATATAAAAAAGTTCAAATATAAATAATCTTTATTTATACGATTCGAATTCAGAAATCAAGTCTGATTAATCTATATATAATCTCTGAACTATTTTCTGATCTTTTCTCTAAACTCATATTCGATTTCTTATCTGTTATCCGATCTTTTTTCTGATCATAATTCTGATCTCATCTCCTTTCGAATCTCAATTCTAATTTTTTATCTCATTTCTGATCTAATTTCTAATATATTCTCTAATCTAAATCCTGATCTATATTCAAATACTGATTTGAAATCATTCACTATACATTTGTAAGTAATTTTATTGATCAAAGGACAATTAATTATTTTATGATCCTCTCATCTAATAATATTTACAACCAAAGATTAGTATGCTTTTTAAAATTTATTTTACTATTTCAATTTTTTTTCTCTAAAATTTAATTTCTTTATGTCTATAAATAATTTAAAAAAAACTAGTCTCTAATTGAATTCTCATTCAAGATTCAGGTTTAAAATGATTGATGCGTCTAAGGAATTTATAGACGAAGCAAATCAGCAAAGGAAAATTCAGAGAAGTAGTGATTTAACTTCAGGGCTGAGATTATCTCAAATCAAGTCAAAGTAAGAGCATCGAGTCAATATAAGACTTTTTATGAGTCAAAATCAACGAATGGAAGCAAATTTAACTAATAGGGACATTAAGATGAGAGGAAAACCAGCATGGAAACTTAGAATAGAAATGATTATAAAATAAAAAATTCAACCAGAAAAAGAGAGAGGAAGACTAATATGGCACTCGAAAAATGCTCTGAAAATAACCAGTCTAACTCTACTAGGCAATAAGTCGGAGGGATTTTTTTAAGGGAAATTGAACTGCTGAAAGATTGTTTATTTTTCTTTCTGTTTTTTTAAAAAGCACTGAAAAAATATTCTCTGGAACCTTTAAACCTGAGAATATTGATATAGTAACTAAATTTGCTTGTGTAGATTGTGGTGAATAGCTTTGGGATTTAGAAAAATCTAGGGATAAGATATGCTGTACACGCAAAATTATTTTTTCCAAGTATTTAGAATACAAAAAAAAAGATCGCCAAAATATAAGATACAAAATCTTTGGGAAAGTATCCATAACTATGAAAAAAGACTAAAAAAAAATACAAGGCAGCTAAAAATCGTATGGATTATCTTTCCCAAATAGTTACATAAGCTCTTCAACAAATCGGTTATAAAATTTATGTAATAATATTGGGAAGATTATACCACATGCTTTGAAATTTTTACTTATTATAAATGAAATTTCAATGTTTGATCAAATGTTAGGTCAAGATATTTAACACGATTCCTAATAATCTTTAGTATGGCTATATTGAATGAATCTTCCTTTGAATGCTACTCTGACTGAAATAAATCATCTTATAAAACTTTTAAAATTTCTTCAAATTTATTTACGCATATGTGACGGGAATTCAAGAGATTTAATAATCGTAATATAAAAGAAAAAAGAGTATATAACTGAGATACAGTTAGTAAAAAGTCCAGACGCCTTCCTCAAGGAAGCAATCCTCGACAATAAAACTGACTCGAGTATTTAAAAGAGGTATCCGTTCTACTGACCAACAACACCACTGATAAAAGGGATATATTAATAGAAGTTTCAATGGAGAGAGCAAAATAATAAGCAAAATTAATAAGCCATACTATGTCCTTCATTATGTTTTCTTACTTCATGAGTGTGAGGATTCTTGGAGTATGGGAATTTTGTTTTGTGGTAAAAAAGTTTTTGTTCAAAATTTCGTTGCATATAGTGTTCGCTCAAGAATAGGGCAGATAAACAACATATTTCTATCGAAGAGAATTTTTAAGAAGTGCTGCTTTATGAAGTCTGTATAAATTGAAAGAAATCATTTAAGGTATGTTGAAAACATGAAAATAGGCTAAGAGCCGTATTTTACCGAAATACGTTATTGTTGTGTTTTCTGAAGATCAAAATTCCTACACTTTTGGTATCTACTTAATTATACCTACTTGGTTTACTAATAGTCCTATTGATATGCTCAGAAGGTACCAAGATGCCTTGGAAATGTTTTAAAAACATGGAAAACTCGATCTTTTCATCGCAATTACTATTAACCCTATATGGAAAACTTTAACCAGAGAGCTTCTTTCAGGAAAAAAAATACAAATATTCTAGATAATTTTGCCAAAGTATATAAGCAATATCTATAAAAACTTGACAGTTCAATCCGAGAATAGAAATATTTGAATATTTGAGTACTTAATTTTTTCATAGAATTTCAAAAGCGCAGACTACTTCATACACAATTTCGGTAATTTTAGCTCCAGAAAATAAGATTTGAAACACTCAATAAATCGAATTTTTGTTTTCATCAGAAATACCTGAAAATATCGTAGAAAGATTTTATATTTTAAAAACTTTAGTAAACACAGCGTGTAGAATTCATAAACCAAACGCAAATTGCATGAAAAATGGAAGATTAAAAATTGAAGATTAAAAAATAATTTTCCTTAGAAATTTAACATGAAAACAACATGGAATGAAAGTCAAACTTATCCAGAAATAAGCTTTGACCACCTCAAAAAAAAGGCTTAATTTGCGCTTTATTAGTTAAATAATAGATAAAAATAGAATTTTTCCCAATATCCTTATTTGAAATCTAAGGCTAAATTTTGCATTAATTTTGAGCTTTTTTTCTCAGTTAAAGCTTGAAAATATCATTTAAATTTTTTTTACGAGGTGGAGATAGAGAGATTTTTAGCTTGAATTCAAACTCTATTGTAAATATAGAAATCCAAACAAGATACTTTCAGGATCTTCGGCCTATTGGTGCAAGCGAAGCCTGCTGGAGAATATTCAGCTTTTCTCTTAGAAAAAAAATTCCCGCAGTTATCTCTCTTTAAGTATATCTGGAAAATAGTCAGTAAGTATATTTTATGGATAGTGAAGATGTATATTTAAATATTATCCCTGAATCTGAGACCCAACTTAACGCTCGGTTTAAGTAAAAATGGGAAAATTCAAACAATCATAACCACGTTTATTATTTTGTTCAAGATTTTCAAACTCATTATATTTATAAAAAGATAAAAAGCTTTTTAAAAAGCTAAATCACCTGAAAAAATCATTTCAAACTATAATTGGGTTGATAGTATTTATCCAACCGCAGGTGGTACCTATTAACTCAGTATACTTTTTAATTTTAATCATTTAATTGGAAAAAAAAGTTTTAGGTACCTTATAAGTATTTTTATCACAAAATATTCAACATTTAAAGGTGTTTGTATATTTTTGGGGATTTTTAGAGATAATTCTGAATATAGTATAGTGCTTAGAGATGAAAATTTACATGAATTTGGAAAAAAAATTAAAGAGTTTTTCGTGAAAATTTTGATTTTCTGTAGCCCTTCAAATAATTTACAAATTTTTACAACTCATTCGGTGCTAGTCCAGATGATTTTATAAATTTTTTGGTGAAAATATCCCCCTTATAATTTTAGAAGCTATGGTTTTACATGAAGTTAGCAACAATCGTGATTATTTATTGAAAGATCTGACTTATTTTGGGATATCTGAACTAAATATGATGCATAACGAGAAGGGATTTCCAATAAAGATGTGGAATAAAAATACAAAAATTTTTTACCAGAAGAAATAAGCTATATTAAAACGAGCTAAATCAATATTTTCCTTAAAACGTAAGAAGCAAAAAAATTCAATAAATAAATTTTTTGGTCAAGTATAAGAATCATAGAAAATTTTGAGCAAAAAAAAATTTTTTTGATCCATCAAGGGGTACATGAAATACTTTCTTCTTCAAATTCATTCTTGCTTAAATAAGAAGTATAAGAAAATAATAATAGAGGTGGCATCAATTGTGATAGCTTCAAATCTATTGCCTGGAGGCAGAAATTTTTACTCTATGCTAAAAATTCATCTATAAATTGATTAAAATTCTATTTTTTATATTTTAGCTCGAAGAAATTTAGCTAAGTTTATAAGATAGGCTGAGAATATGGTTTGTGATGAAGCACCAATGTCTCATATATCGTGCCTGGAGGCACTGGATAAAACTCTGTGAGATAATATGGATAGAGAAATATCATTTGGAGGGAAATTTTCAGTACTTGGAGGGTATTTTAGACAGATTATTCCTGTTATTATAAGAGAATCAAGACCTCTAATTATTGATTTAATTCACAAGCGTTTATTTTTATGGAGAAAATTCAAAATATAAATAATAAATGAAAAAATTAGGCTTCAAAAAAGTGCACCAATTATGTTTTGCAACTGTATTCGTAGTGACATATTAAAATTGGAAAAAAAACTATCCGTGTATCTGAATAAACAATTTCAATTCATATCAGGACTAATTTATATTTTCCACCAAATATTGAAATGCTTGAAAACCGGATTTTCATTAAAATTATTTCCGAGATAAGATGCTATAAAAAAGAGCAATTTTAGCAGAAAAAAATAATAAATGGAACAAATTATTTATTATGATTGAATTTCAGAACAAAGTTTTATCTCCTTCAGTGCGGATTATCTCTCAGAAAATTACATTGAAAAAAAACCCATTGAATATCTAAATATCATTGAGGTTCAGGGATTACCCCTACAAAAAATTGAGCTAAAAAAATAATATTAGCCATGTTATTAATTAACATAAATCAGAAAAACGGGCTTTTTAACGGGAAAATATTGATTTTTATTCAAATTATTGGGTTTAAACTATTAAAGGCCAGAATTTGTGGTACAAGAAATTTTTTATTAATCCCGAGAATTTCTCTTTTAAACATGGATTCTTGATTCCCGTTTATCTAGGGAAAAAAAGGCTCCCTGATAGTCTAGCTTTTGCAACTAATATTAAAAAAGCTCAAGGCCATACTTTGGTCCGTGACGGAATCTATCTGAAAGATTCTGTTTTAACACATGGAAAACTATATTTAGCTGCCTCTAGGGTGAGTGGCCCCGAAAAGATTAGATTTTCAGTCGATAAATATATCAAACCTAAGACCAAAAATGAAGTATATCTAAAGCGTTATTATAGTTTAAAAATACTTTATACATTTTCTAATAAATTCATAAAAAAAATAATAAAATTTTTTTATTTACAATTAATAATTGTGGAGTTAACAATATTTTTTAAATAAAATAATGGTTACAAATTGCAAAGAAGCTCAACAGGCTATTTCGCGTGAATAAAAAACTTAAATAATATTTCTAGAAAATTAATAAATGAAGATATCAGCAAAAATAACTGAAATATATAAAAAAAAAACATCAACATACAATAAAATACATTATTTCCGATTTAAAACTAAATATTTTTTACTCAAAAGGAAAATTTAATTTTAAATAATTCGACATTCTGTAAATAAAAATGTATAATTTTTATTTCCTTTTTCAATTACTATTTCAAGGTTTGTATAAAAATTGTAAAATTTATCTTCCTTTACAAAACTCTACTTTAAAATTGAACTTTAACGTTATATTAGATTTTTACGTCATTTATTAGAAAAAAAATTACTTTTTTATAAACTAAAGAATTTTGGGCTAAAAAATTGTGATATTTTTAATTCGAAATTTTTATATTATTAATGAAACTTGAAACTATTTTTTTCTTGCAGCTTAATTTTCGGATATGTATTATTAATTAGATTGATTATTATAATATATACAAATAAAATACTCAAATATTCCTTTGATAATCTATTGGAACCTTAACTATAAATTAGATTATGAATTTTTGATAGTGAAATGAGAAAAAAAAAGAGCCCTGATAAACTTGAAAATGAAGAAAGAATAAAAATATGTTAGAGTAAATAGATATAAGAGATTCTGTTCAATAAAATTATATGTAATAAATTTAATTTCTGAAATAAACAAATTTCATTTCGTATATAAATATTCTAAATATACATGCTTAAATTTTACGCATATAATATGGATTTTTTTAATAATTCAAAAATAATTTACAGATTAATTCAGTTTTTGAAAATTACGTAGATTTGTACTAAAAATAATTTTTAGACCTAAAGCTTATACTGACCTAAAAAAGAACAATAATTAGATAAAAAATCTTAAATATTATCAATTAACAGATTTATTAAAATTTTATAAAATAATAAGGAATTGGTATTAGATGAATCAATAAAAAGATGTAGTTTTATCTTATATTAAAAATTAATTAAAAAATTGTGAAAATAAATTTAAAAATAGAATTTTAGTTTAATAGTTACATAAAAATATTTGATTTTTGGCTTTTTATTTATGTTTTATATTTAATATAAAAATTAAAAAAACAATAAAATAATTTAAATACCACTATATAATATTTTTTATGTTATTGTTTTATAAATTATAAAAAATTATGGGTGATTAATTATGTAAATCCAAATTGATTCACATTACTTATATCTTCAAATTTTTATCTTAAAATTCGAGAAAAAACAGCCATCTCAAAAATATTAGATTAAGTGCATATTAATTTTTAGTTGAACAGAAACAACTCTAATAGGAAAAATATTTTACCCTCAATCTTAACACTGTTAAATGATTAGATTTATAGTGAAATTTTAGATATAATTTCAATCAATAGTGACAATAAATTTTCAAAAAACCTATATTGTCATTGGATAAATCATAATAGTTGATATGCGATGGTTTAGATGATTTTCAACTTTCTTAAAGATCTAAGCACGGAATTAAAAAATGAATCTATAAAAAATTAAGTATTATATATTTAATTAACATACATAGGCTCAAAATAATAACATAATTTTTATTTTGTTATAAAATTTTTTTTAATATCAGTAATTTTTTTATTATATATTAAATAACCAATAATTATGGATACTTATAATATTTAAAATTATCAACCTTAACCTCATTTTATTAAATATTAGATGGCTCCCAATCTCACCATTCATTTCCTGTAAAATAATCTATTTAATGAAAAAAAAAATTTAAATCTAAAATTTTATAAGAAAAATACGCTAAATTTTTTATTACAGGATATGGGTAAAAAATTAAAAAGTGATTGATTAAAAATCTAAAATAAATTGGAAAAAATTGACAATTTTCAATCATTTACGTGTAGCTATGATTCAAATACCTAATCTAAAAGTACTAAAAAAAATAAAAAAATTTACAATGAAACTGAATACTATTAATACTATTACATTTTTTACATTTTTATAGTTGGAATTTTTAACATACAATTAACTTTTTTTATTTTTACAATTATTATTTTTATTTATATTAATTTTTTATTTCATTGGACCCTTAATTTTTTGATTCTAACTTTTTTTTTAATCCTTTTTGTTCTCAGTTTATCGTCCACCATCTTTTTTTAATTATCGTACAAATAACTCACTACATGATTTTTTATAAAACTGAAAAATAATTTTTTGTTAAATTAATATAACTCAAATGAAATTTTTTTTTAGATAGTTTAAAAGGATTTTAATTTTTACTATGTATTCTATACTATGATATTGATTTCGGATGATTAGATTTGATTTGATTTTATTTTATTTTAAAAAGGAAATTTTATGATTTATTTCTTTTTAAATAATAGCAATTTTAAAAATTCTCAGAATTGAGAAAAATATTGAGTGGAAATAAATAATTTTTTATTATATTTATAGTTTTAATAATTTTAATCAAATTAAAAATAATATTTAATTTTAAAATTATCTTTAGATAATATTTTTTTGAATTAATTTTGACTTTAATGCTGATAAAAATTACTAAAAAGTAAATAAAAGATATTATTACATACGAATTTGTTGTGAAACATATCCTAATACGTCAAATTTATTCTGAAAAATAAAATTTTTATATTAAAATCAAATATGTAGTAGTTCAAGAATTAGATTTTTTTAAAAAAAAAAGTTCTATTATAAATCCAAGCGAAAAAATTTTTTTTTTATAAGCATATTTTTATTTAAAATTAATCTCTCATAAATAAATTAAATGATAAAAAATTTAACTCCAGAGGTATAAAATATTAATATTATACCACAGATGACATTCTTTATATTATTCTATTTTAACATGATTATGTTATTTGCATTATCGTATCAACTCAAAATAAATTTCGGTAATCGTGTATGATTAAATAAATTAAAAAATATATTTGAATTCCAGAAGATATAATACCAAGCACTCTTATAAATAAATAAATTCAAACCGAATGAAAAAAAAAATCAAAAGTATATATGATTAGATCTGATGATTATGATTTAATTTGAATTCCTTCTAAGAATCCAATGATTAATTGGGAATATTATAATTATAATTATAAATTTTCTGAAATTATAATAAATCAAGTGAAGGTTCATGATATTTACTTGAAAATAATATATAAATATATTTTTTATATGAAAAAATATTTTTATTCTTTTTAAACAAAATATTTTGATTTAATTATGAATAATTTCTCGAAAAGCAAAATGGAATTTTTATAAAAGACAATAAAAACTATAAACAAATATAACCATTTGAATTAAATCTTTCAAATTATATATTAATATTTTTTAAATGATAAAAACGTATATGAATTTAATTTTATAATGAAACGTTTGATAGATTAATGTTTTAGTTCTATAGTGAATATTTATTAATTTTTTAATAATGAATAATTTAAAAGCTTCATAAAAAATATAATTAAACTATATATACGCATTTTTTGGGCCCCATTTACTTATTATATATTTACAAAAACAATATATTAGCTATATAAAAAATGATTATAAATTTGATAAATCTGTTATATATTTTAGATTTTCTAGATAATTAACCCAGATTTTTAAGCTTCTAAAATGTATTTTAACGAATCTGATGGAAATTTTTTAACATTTAATCTAAAAACAAATCTTGTCATAATATATGAATCAAAAAAATTTTAAACATTTTTTTTTAATGTTCGCTTAATTTTTTTATCCGTTTAGTTATTATATATAACTTTAACTAAATATATTTTTATATATATTATCTTATATGTGATATTATAATAATATACTAATTATTTTTCAAACCAATTGCATTTTAATCACATTGGTTTTACAAGACATATAAGATTTAAAAAAATTGGTTTTTAATATTTTTAAAGTATTTAATTTAACTTAAAAAATATAATTAAAAAAACTCTAAAAATTCTTTGAACTACATTTATAAGTAAATAATTGACATAATTATGTATATTTATCTTTTTTAGAGATTTGATCCAAAATGGTTATGAATTTCTTTTTATCGGATCAAATAATTAATCAAATTATTAACGGAAAAAAAAAAAATGATTCGAGTTTAATCTTAAAAAAAAAATAGTTATATTTTTGATACTATTTGGATTATTTTATAATTTTTTTATTTCCAATTGAGTAAAATAATGTTTTATATAAATGAAAAATTTATTTTTGTGCAAATAGAAATAATTTTAGAAAAGATAAATATATGTATATTCTAATATAACATTATATTTGAGAATAAGTGCAATTAAATTGGTGTTATAATTTATTTATATTGATCAAAAAATTAAAGATTTATTGTATTATTATTTTTAATAATAATTCCAATTTTTTTTCAAAATAATATTTGTATTTAATAAATGGTTTATTTTCCGTAAATATACATAAAAAAAAATTTTTGATATAAAAATCCGTCGTTTTGGTAATTTATTATAAATTTATCTAAAAAAATTTCATTTTATTAGTTAAATCGGCAAACTAAGCTATGGTAGGAAAAATATCAGAGTACTTTATAAATTTCTAATAAAAAAAATCAACTATATTTTTTTTAGATACAACAAAATAATATTTTTTTAAAGAATTTTCATTCTTTTAACAATCAGATTTTTAATTTGATTGAAAAAATTGGCTGATATGTTATTAAAGTTTGTTAAAAAAAATGATATTCAATAGACTATTTTTTATAAACCAAATTTCTATATAAGTATAAACTTTTTGTTTGTATAAAAATATTAACTGAATAGCCAAAACGACCAATATTAAGTACATAAACTATGTTTTTAACTAAATAAATATTAAATCGGAAATATGAGGGAAAAAAATCAAAATTATGATATCATCAATTCGGTAGATTGTTATTTATACATGAATTAAATCAATTGATATTTTCCTAATTTGAACTTCATCTTCCAATTCAACTGATAAAGGTTGCACAGCTGTTTTATAGATAAATCATAGGTAAATAAAAAATATGTCGATTTATTTTATTAACAAAAAAATAATTTATTGAAACAAAGTTTATATTTATTTTAAATATATTTTATCCAATATCTAATAAATGAATTATACTAATTTTTTTTTATCAATTAAAATAATTAAAAATAGTTTACTTTTTTTTATATTTTACTTGTAAAATTGGATAAAATATAAATCCAACTCGATATTAATAATTTATTTTTATCCAAAGAATTCTTTATAAAAATGTACCTGGATCACTAGATATCAAATCATTGAGAAAAATAAGAATTTATGTATGTATCACAGCCACTTACAACATATTAATGATTTCTATTTGTAAATCATAATATTAAAAAATAATAATTTTACAAATAATCAATAATTTCTAAAGATTTAACTATTTTTTTATAAAAAAATTTTGAGAAATAAATTATAAATAACCAATTAAAAGAAAAAAAATAACAGAATGTTACATAAAATCGTCCATTTTAAAATAAAAAAATAATTAAAAAAATAGAAATATTAATTAAATTTACCTAATTATAATTATTATAATTAATAAAGGTTTTTTGAAATCAATATATTCTAATAATAATTTTTACTTAGCAATAATCATCTCTATTTTTTTATCATCGTTAAGTGTATCTGTCTAAAAAAATTATGTATCTGTAAGATTTTTTGAATTAGTTATATATCGGAATATAAAGCATTCTTTTGTAAGGATCAGGTTTAACGGGATAATTTTAATAATAAATTGTAAAAGTATATACTTGTTAAAAACATAAAAGATAGGAAAGAGACAAGTTAAAAAGCTTAGCCATTCCAAAATGTCTAAGCTTCTTTATTTGTATCATTTTCTATTTTCTAAAAGTCAATTATGCATATGGGAAGATTTCTATATTGGATGAAACATTCAATGCGTGTATTGAATCTATTTGTTCATTACATCTTTATTAACAAAATTTTCCCTATATTTAAAAAAATTAACAAGTATGAAAATATCTATATTCTAAATACTATAATCATTTGACTTTCTTATTTTATCCTATTAAAATGTAAAAAATTTATTCATTAATTGTATGAAATATTTTTACCAGTAAATATTTCTGATTTTAATAGCAAATATAATAATTATAACTTAAATTTCTATTTGTTTAAAATTAAATTTTATGGATTGAAATTTAAATTGTAATATAGTTTTTAATTTTAGTTTTAATTGGATGTAAAATAGTGTAATCTATACAAAAATAAATAAAAATACAGATATAATTTAAACTTTTTATTCAACTCATCTTGGAAAAATTAAAGTTAACTCTGATTTTGATTACGTGAAATAAATGTTTGAGAAATATATTATTTTATTAAAATTATGCAAATTAACATAATGAATTATTATAACTCGTAAATTAATTTGATAAATTAGGTAATTTAATAAATTTGTAATCTTTTGTCAGTACTATATATTAATTGATGTTTATTAGACACATGATAACATAATTTTTCATATAAAATTTAATTTCATAGTTATTTTTTAATATTGTTAAAATTTGTTCTAGATTACTGGATTTTTTAAAATTTTAAATGCTCGGAAAAAATACTTATATTATATTTAATAATAAAAATTCATTAAATTTTATAATTTTTCATTTAGAAAAATTATCATCAGTTAAAAATTCATTTTTAATTAATAAAATTATATTTATTATGTCTAAGATTAGAAGATTTATATTTATTTTGATATTCAAAAGATTAATTTAAAAAAATCAATCATCAATTTTCCACAATTAATTCAATTTTAAAATCATTAATTAAATATTAGATTAAAATATTAAAAAAAATTATTATTATAATTTGAGGAAATAATATATTATATGGCCTTAAAATAAAAAGCTCAAACCATAGAATTATAGTCCAGATATATATTAATAACATAAAAAACTTGCATATTTCCTATTATTGAATAATTTATCTTTTCTCATATTGGTAATTGGGAATAAATTCCAACCGACTATTATTTATAATTTATGCTTTCAAAAAATATGCGTGGATTAAATTACATAAAAACATTTATGAGTTATTTAAATCTACTATTTTTTAACAACACGAATAAATATTAACACGAAAGATAATATTCTGACAGCCAGGTGTGAAAGAAAATACCTCTTGAATTTCAAAAATTAAATCCTAAGAATTTTAACCAAAAAAAGACAATAAACTAATTTTTTGTACAATTTTTGTATTAGAATACAAAAATAGGAAAAAAAATTGAAATTTCGATTTTTATTTTTTCTATTTAACGTGATATTTTTTAATAATAAATTGAATTCATTTTAGGATAAAATCAAAATTTAGCTTTTAAATTTATGTTATACATGCATAAAATCACCGAAAAACCATTTTTTTAGAGTTTTTCTCAACAGAAAACACGAATAAACCAGTAAATAAATGGAATATACTCAAAAAAACAAATCTCGTTTAAATGAAAAATAAAATAAAAAATTAAATACTTTTCTTATCTAATTATATTTTTTATCTAGAATTCTCAAAAATAATAATTTGGACCTATTTTCTATTTTTTTTAAAAAAAAATTTTGGTTTAGATTTTCTAGTTAACTATGGACATCAATAATATTATAAAAACAATAAATTCGATTTATTATCATAAAGAATAAAAATTTACATGTTCTTAAACTTATAAAACTCCTCTAAATTTCAAAAAAATATCTTTTAATTTATTTTGAAAGTTATTGCTGAATGCTTAAGACAGAAAATGAAAATCTCAAACAGAACTAATATCCAAAATATTGATAGCTAAATGATAGCTACAAAATTTATGAGATAAATCCTTTTATCGCTTCGGTACTATCAATAGAAACGTCAGAGATACATCAATTTATGATCCAAAAATATATAAAAATATAAATATAAATTCAGATAATATTAATAATTTACATTGTTAAATGGAAAAATTTTAACGAGATATATTCTATGTGTGAAAAGGATCTTATCAAGACAGAAATGTGCAGAGACAAAAAATCCATCTTTGAGCCAAAAAATAAATTACTTATGTTAATGACATGTTTAAGAAATTATTTTAAATTTGGGAAAATTGGAAGGGATTTTAATATCGAGAGCCATCAGTTTGATATATAATAAATTCCACGGCATTTTTAGTTAGAGATCCTCTCACTAAACTTAATCTATGCACTATGGAGAAGAAAATTAATCTGTCTAATTCAATTATTTTGAATAAAAATAATGAATTAGCCTTAATTTTAGACTGCATCGTATTTTTTATCAATAGGCCCTGCGACTCTTTGATGTAAAGCTTTTAAATTCTGGAAATTATCAATGGTATTGTGTAAAGCTAAAAGAGACAGTAATACCTTATGAGAGATGCGCTTTCAAAAGCCCCGCTGTAGAAGAGTATATATTGAAATTTCTTTCTGTAGGAGGTATAAAATACTTATAGAATTTTTTTGAAGAAGACTCTAAGTGACTATAGGATTGATATTGATGACGATATTTATGAAAAGTGTACCATAATAACTGATTAAGGATGTGTTTAGTTTGAAAAAAAAATCAGGGCAGAAATCCTAAAAAAAAGGGCTCCTTGGAGCATGAGATTATTTTGCATAGCTAAAATTAGGGGTTAAACAATCAAAAATTTTCTATTTAAACATAAAGATTACTCCCAGATCAACAAAAAGCCTATCATAGTGAAAGAATAGTTGTTGGGAATTTTTTCATTAGATTAAAGGATGTTTTTAAAATAGAGAGAGATATATTCCTATGTTTGTTAGAGAAAATTGATGTTATCACAGACATATGTGTAGTGCTAAAAAAGTCACCTATAAAAAATCACCTCTAAGAATAGATGATTCTAAACTATATATTAAATTAAAAAAGATGATATATATTCCTTAAAGAAAGAAAAGAGAATAAAGAAAAGCACAGAAATAACAAAAAGAAGGCCAAATTATTCCGAAATAAGATCTCTGTATCAAAAAATATTTCAGAAAGTTTCTTTATGGTAAGGAATAAACAAGCTTTTATGAAAATGACAGTCTCTTAAATAAATGATTTTTACGATTCGGATTGCTTCTCAAATCAAAATTATTTTTAAATTATCTTTTTTATCTTTTAATACTAGCTCTTAATTATACTTATTTATATTATCAGTAGATAAACTTGATTGTAAATATAAAATCATTATTTAATGTTAAGAAATCTCTAATTATATAAAAATAGTATAAATTAATCTTAATTTTATTGGCTAAATCTTTATTTTTTTTTGTTATAAAACCCGATTTGTGTTACTTTTATTGAAATACCAATTATCTTTTATTAAAATTATTTTTTTTACAAAAAATCAAGAATATTAAACTTCAAAAAGCCTTAAATACAATTCGAATAAATTTGCTACAGAAATTTCGATTCCAACTGAATAGTTTTGATTTTAAATTATATATTTTTTTTTATTCGTAAAATTTCGTTTATTAATTGATACTATTTGATACAAATTAATTATTTCTAAAAAAATCAGATATCGTCATTTTCATGATTTATCATGTCATTATGTAATTATGTAATTTGATACACGTGTTATATAAAATTACAAATTATTGCGGAATATTCCCAAAGTCCATTTTGGAAAATAGATTCATGTTTTGATTTGCGCTTGTGATTAGGTAATTTCAACACGTGTTGTAAAAATTACTTTTGCTGCGCAAATTCCATTATAATTACTAATCTTTTGATTAGTAATCATTTAGGATTTTATTCTATAATATTCTTTATAGTATTTTTTAGTGTTTGAAAAATACTTCATAGCATTTTATAGTATTTTGATAACTTTCGAAAAATTATATATAGTTAGAGGTTTTATTGAAAAAAGAATCTTTAGCAATAAAATATCTTTACTTGATAACTATTTTAAATAAATAAATATAAAAATAAATACTTAATAATACCTAACTTTCAGGTCCTGACAGTCATTAGCGTAAACTATTATTCTCAATTTAGAGTAGAATTATAACCAGATAAGTTCAGGTTCTTTCACATTAAAATAAATTTTTTTTATCTTCAATTTTCTTTCTTTTTGAAAATTACCTAGGCTTATTTTTGGAGTTTCGCTTAATATATGAATAGCGTACTGTATAAGAAAATTAGATCTTAAGATTTACTTTCAATTAAAAACCAGGAAATTGTGAAGCAAGTTTTTTTTATCGAGGCTAACTATAAAGGTAGAAATACTATTACTTTAAGATGTAAAAACATTTATTTCATTTTCTCATTTTTGTACTTATTTGAATAGATATACAAACATTTTTTGGGTTAGAAATACAACAGCTAATTAGTACAAAAAAAAAATCCCGCATATATCCATATACATATTCAGATATATCCAGGAGAAAAAATGAACATTTTAACTAAGCTACTGATTTTAATTTGCTTTTAAATTTAAATTTTGGACGGTAATTTTACAAATTAAAATTTTTTTCAAACACCATGAACCAGAGACTTTAATTTGATATTCAAAAATACAAATTAAAAAGTTGGGGAAATATGTAGATGATTTTTTCACATATAATATAAATTAGAGTTCAATTATTTAGTCTTTATTACATTGCTACTTATTCAAAACCAGTATAGACTCAAGTATTAACTCGAACCTAATTTAATAAAAAAAATTCTTTATTAAGTAAAGTTTCTAGTAAAAAAATGATAGTTTTCGATAATGATTAATGTAAAAAAACACTTATTTTCTTCAGATTATTGATATTTAATTTTTTTTTTACGTTTTCTGAATTTCCATTTAACATTAAAATATGTCTATGGATTTCTCAAAAGCCTATCTCATTTTTAGACGTGAATTTTAGTTACAATGGCGTTTCTATTATTTAATTAATCATATTTTGACTCTTGATTTTTAAAATCACCATATCACGCAATGGATGATTTATTAAAGTCGATTTCTAATAAACCTGCAAATTCCCATTTCATTTTCAGAATGAAAAATTTACATTATACTAATTACAGGTTTATTGGTCGATGAAAAAATAAAAAATATAGTATATATCTCGTATTAAGACAACTAGATAATTTAATAAAGAAATACCAATTAAATAATGATTTTGGCAGGATGATATTATCAATTATCCTTTACCTATGGTTTGATTTGCATTTCAAAGGCACTATTATTTTTGAATCAATGATTTTTTAATAGACTAATCATTGGCAATTAAAAAAATAGCAACCTTTATTCAATTAAATATAACTCGTACTATTTTTGACCAATTTTTGATATTTTTCCATAGTTATAATTATGGAATTCCAATTCTTGAACTATATATTTTTTTAGAAAATACTTCTGAAATTTGTTATGAAATCATTAATAAAATAAAATTTCTGTATGAAAATGTCTTAAAAAGATAAATTTCCATAAACGGTGAAGCTATATTATTTAATAATTTTTTCCAATAATTTTTTGAATATATTGGAAAATCTTATCTGAAAAATCAAACTTACCTAATTTTATTTTTAAAAAAATCCAATATCATTTAGAATAATTTAATCAGTTAAATGGATATTCTATTAATTAATAGGATTATCTATAAATTCATTTTATACATATTAATATATTTAAGGAGTATTTTAAAATTACTTGTAGTAATAATTACTAGAAATCAGATTAAAAAAGAGAAGAAAATTTACTGAACTGGATTATTTATTACTTATCACATTAAAACATTAATTAAAAAATATCCTATTGCGTAAAAATATACAAAAAAAGGCGGAACTTAGTTTTTTAATATATAAATGGACGATATTTTATTAATTTTTTTTTTATATCTTTATAACCATATAAAGTAAAATTTATATAATTCCTTTATTATTATGAGATATTGTACTTTTAAAATCGCTGTAATAATCTTATGGTAATTTTTTGATTAATTTTACTAATATTTTAGTTATTATAAACAATTTTTAAGCCTAATTGTGTTATAAATATTAATTTTTATACATTTATGATTATCGAATATATATTAAAATTTTGAAATTTATAAAAAAACAAATTAATATTCATTATTATATCACAATTTACGAGAAAAAGAATTTATCTTTTATTATATGAGATTATAATAAAATTTATTTTTATTTTTATTTTTTTAAAGAATTTTTATTTTAAAATAATTAAATTCTAAATCATTATATTTTTTTTTCAATTTAACCCGATCTTATTATGGAATTATAATGTATATTGATTCAAAAATGTTTAAATTTTAAAATTACATAAGTTGAATTTTGGATTAAAAAATTATATTATTTCGAAAAATTTTTATTTAACATTAATATATCTTGAAATTCATCAAAAAATTTTAACTCCTCCAGTTTCAGTTGTACAAAACAATATTTTTAATAAAATTGCTAACAAATTCCTTTATATTAGAAATAGCCCCATCAAAATACCTAAAACGAATTATATTTTTTATAAATATATTTTAATGTTATGATAGATAAAGAAATAATATGAAAGCTTAAAAACAGACAATTAATAAAAAATAAATAAAAAATATAACTACATTATATTTACTCCAATAAAATTATAATAAACTATTGAAAATGCTTAAATGGAAAAATTAATAATTTATATTTAAATCCGAAATCAAAATTAAGAGAAATTTATATAACATTATAACTTTTTTTTATAAATAGTTAATCATATTTTCTATAAAAATAAAAATAAAAAATATTCAAAAATTATCACATTTTCGGAAAGTTTCCTTTTTTTTTTCTAGCTTCAGATCAATGAATTTCTCTAAAAAATCAATTATTTATAAATTTATTTCAGTTAAATAATAAAAATGTAGTTTGCCTATCTCAATACTTACTACCATTTCATTTTAAAAAATTGTAAACTGTTTTAATTTATCAGAATAAATGTGCGTAATAAAGTGATAGGATATTTATTTTTAACCTAGGATTAAATACCAATTTTTCCTTATGAGTTATTTATGTCATGATTAGATAATATTGCTTATTTATTTTCATCAGTTTTTTCATTGACAATCACAATTATCAACTTACTGCGGATTTTGAATATGAGGATTGAATTCGTCTTACCTAATAAGTCTGATAGACTGTAATTTACTCTTGATCATCTGTGATCTCCTTGTTACCAAACATCGATAATAAGATATGCTGAAGAATATTTGTCTCGTACAAATAAATAGCTTTGCAACACTTCTTGGCGAAGCTCCTTCAAAAAGCTACACTTTCTACTATCGTTATTATTAGTTAGTTTTTAGTTTTTTTTATGAGTCAGCCTTTATTATGAGTTATAAAATTTTTCACTGATGCAAAAAGTATAAATAGTCTTGTGTTTTCCCAGTTTTCTGATTCCATATCAGACAGCAAAAATTTTCCTTCTTCTAATATATTATTATCTAGTTTAGTTTAATAAATAATATCTACAGTAATACCTAGCTAATCTTTCATTTTATATTCCTTGGTTTTTCTCCTTTATCCTTCCATTCCTGACAATTTATTGCAACTATTGAAAAAAAATTTTGCAAATTTTATATTTATATTAGACGTTTTAATTCGATATTTTTATTGAATTTTATTATATTTTTAGTTTTTTTTACTGTTTTTATGGCATAATAGATTTTTATTGTTTTTTAAGCGATTTAAATAGTATGTTTGGCTATAATTCTTATATGTTAACCTAAAATATTACAGGAGTTAGAATATTATTTTTCCAAAAGTGTTGGCATCAGCTACATTAACTTTATGAGTTAGATAATTTTGATTTTTTTTGATAGATTTCATCTCATAATATAAATTGTTGTCGCTAGAAGTTGTTTCTAAAATAGAAATATCTATTTTAGTTATATTAATGATTTAGTATAAATGTATGATTAAATTACTTCCCTCAGTTTTTAATTTATACTATCAGTCAATAATGCATGTAAAATATTGATATAATGCTTAAATTTTTAGTTAAAAGGAATTTCTATAGATTTCATTCTCATTCATATAGTTTGTTTATATATTTTTTCTTTTAATTTTTTAGCAGTTCAAATAATTAGTTTCGCTACCTGTGAGAGATAATATATTGTTTTATAAAAATTTTAGTGACAGAAATAATTTTTTACAAGTATCTAATGATCAAGATAAAAATAAGCTTCAATAACAATGAGTTGAGAGTTTTCCGATAATTTGATATTAAAAAAAATGAGGTCGAAAATTTATTCCAGTGTATTCGGCTTAAAAAATCTTTTTCTAACAGGAAATGATTAAAGGAAAATTTCCAAATTTACTGTTCAATATTTTCATGATTTTGAAAAATATAATTTTTTTATTCATTTTTCAACTTGAAACCTGCGCTTGAAATATTTATATAAAATATTGTGGTTTTTCAAAGTATATTTCAGTTTTTTATTGATATTATATCAATAAGAATAAATAGAGTAAAGTTAAAAATAGATAAAAATATCTCTAGGATGAGGGGGGTAAAAGTAGATATAGAAGCTATGATCTTGGAATCAAAATTTACTATATAAACATAAATAAATTCTGATGAGATTTTTATTTCGTTTTTTATAAAAAATCTCTGTTAATATCTTTTAACTTAAATAGCACCTATTATATATGATGAGAAATTGTCAAAAAAAATTATTAGGTTATAAAAATATAATTTTTGAAACTATTATTTAATTTAAATATAAATTTCAATTATTTTTTTAAATTTTTTAAAATAAACTATAGATCATAATTAAAAAATTATGATAATTTAAAAAGAAATACTGATATCTTATCTGCTTAATAAATTATCTTTTATATAATACTTTAGAGTATTTTTTTTCATAATATATCATTTTTTAATCGAAATTATAATAATATTCACTCTATCTAAAACTTTATATATTATAGTGTTGGATATTCATTCATAATACTTTTTAGGATACTATGTTTTATTTAATCGGTTATAAAAAAAATTTTGTTTCCTCTTGTGATACTTAAATATCTATGAAATATGAATTTGATAACGATTTAATATCTTATTATATTATAGAAATTATTTTAAATCAAACTTTTAAAAAATTAATTAATTATATACAATTTAATTGGAATTTTTTTTTAATAAATATTATATATACAAAAATAGTTGAATTCCCAATGATTGTGAATTTAAAATCATAATTCAGACGAAATATTATAATTTAATTCTTATCTGATTTAAAATTATTTTTTGGAATACATATTTTTATATCAATAAATTAATCCTCATAAAATAAATATTTATGGATTACTAATAGAAAATCCGGATCATAAGATTTATTTTAGAAGGAGCGATGGTATTTTTACTTATTTTTATACTTATTCATTCATTATATTATCATATAATATTTTCACAAAACCTGTATCACGATGGTAAATTATTATAAATAAATTTTTTTCGGTTTTATACTAATATAAATAAAAAATTTACCATTATCAGTATCTAATAATTATTTTTAAAGAATTTATGATATAACTAAAAAGAAATATTTTATGAGTAAATTATTCACTTAGAAACCTACAAAAAAAAGATAAATATATTTTCTAATTGAAAAATTTTGATAAAATTGAAAATTTGAAAAATATCATTATGAATTGACGCTAAAAGATGTGAATTTTTAAGAAATAAATCGATAAATCCTCTTATACCTAATTTATGTCATAAAAAAAATAATAATTTATAGGAAAGTTTTTATAAATTTATCTAGTTAATTAAATCTATAAATTAAAATTTTCTTCTAACCGAATAATTAAAAACAAAAGTAGAATAATAATACAAATTTTTTTTATATATTAAATGAAAAATTATAAATGTGACTTTTTTGAAACAAAAAAATGGTTTATCCATAGCCATTTGGATAAATGAAAAACCCGTTCAGACAACTCTTGATAAAATCACATCAAAAATTTTATTAATTGCAACCTGGAAACAAATTCATGGTACGACTGCTTAAGTTTAATTATATTATAATCTTTATTAATATAATGCGTATATGATAGTAGAAAATTAATTGATAGAAAATAATAATGCTACATGATAAGTTGAAAAAATGAGAAACGTTGAAAAAGAGCTTTTTAAATTTACAGAAATCAATTATTTATTGTACGTATTAAAAATACTAAAAAAAGGAAGAATAATTTTTAAAAATTTATAAAAAATTAAAGATGGAAATCAAATTTACTAAGTGCAATTATATATACAAATTATACTCCCAAAAGATTGTATGAAAAAAATATGGGATTATTTTATCACTATTAAGGTAGAGGTAGTCATATAACATACATCTTTTGTGATAAAGTGTAGATAATGCACCTATCTAGTTATATTATTATGAAAATTTCCGTACTTTTTTGATTAGCGATAAAAAAACTTGATAAAATTGTTAATTCTCTAAAATATATTAAACTTGAAGATGAAAATACTATCTATAAACAGAATAAAAATAATAAGATTTACTTACATTTTTATTTTTAACCGGATATTGTATTATTCAGATATTATCCTGATATTGATTTTATTAAAAAATTTAATTTTTTTTATAAATTCTTTATCAATATGAAAAATTATTTAGATTAATTGATACAAATCTTTCAATTATAACTTTATCAAGTCTATTATTAAATAAAATGAAAGTTACATAACAGAATAAAAAAATGAAGATTTGATGATCAAATTAATAAAGATAAATAGTTTCATTTATCATATACTATAAAGAGATTAAAGTATACTAAAGAATAACCAAAACTTTTACAATGAATAATAAATATTAGAAATTAAAACTAGGGAAATTATAATAACTTGTAAAGTTCATAGATATTAAAGAGCAAATAAAAAAGATTGTTTTCTCTAAAATAAATTTTGTTGAAAAGACAGAGAAAATTTTTTTTTCATAAATTATAAAAATAAATAGAATAAATTAAAAAGATAATAAAGATGAATAAATTATCAATTAAAATTGTAAAATAAATGAGCGAGGATATAAATAACAAATGAAAAATATAAGTGGAGATTGTGTAGATAAATAAGATAATAGGAAGAAAATAAAAAAGAAAAAGAAAAAGAACGAAAAAGAAAAAGATATCAAGCAAAAATGGTGATAAATGATGAGAATATAATTTAGATAAAATTGGTAAATAATATTCTATGAAAAAGATAAATGAGATAAAATTGGAGAGAAGAGATAAACAAGAAAAAAGAATAGAAAACAAGAATGAATAAAAAGAATATATATAAATGAAGATATGGAGGAGATACGAAATATAAGTGAGAAGAGGAAAATATATGTGTAAATAAATGATGTATCATAGGATGTGAAATAAAAAAGTACCTAAAAGTAAAATTTAAGAGATAAGGAGAAAGTATAAAAATTCTAAAAAAGATTGAAAAAGAACGGGTTTAAATAAATTTAACAATAATGAAAAATAAGAAATAAATAAAATGTATAAATGTGAATAGGAGAAATAATATAATTAAGATAAATATAATAATGCTAGAATTGATATAAAATACCAAATAAGTGATTAAAATATTAAGAAAACAACAAAAAAAGATAATAGTAAGAAAAAAATAGGAATAAAATAATTAATTCGATATATTTGGCATATTTTTTTTTTGAATCTATGAAATTACTTTTGAGGTCGAATTTTTTTGAATAAATTAAATATTAATTAGAAATTTTTTAAATAAAACCCTAACTATGCTTTTTATATCATTTGAAACCGTGTTATTACAGATAGTATTTTTGAAAAATGTAAAAATAACAGTACTTAATACCAAAAAACCTCAGTTGTGTATTGTTTTTAGAAATTTTTTTATATATATTAGAAAATCCTTAATATTAGTATAAATCTGTTTATTTTCAATTTTGACAAAGTAATTATTTTGAATATTTTCGAAAAATATACTGTTCTAAATTTATATTAATCAATAAAAAATAAAAACTTTTTAAGATTTATATATTTCAAGATATATCAGACATTTTCTATACAGGATTATAAAATTTTTTCCTTTGTATGTATAATTTTTAATTTCACAGGCTAATTTTGCTGCCCAAAAAAACTCAGTATATTTTATATTGTTTCTATTGTATACAAAATGATTTTTGAGAAAATTTGGCCATTGAAATGGTTCAAAAGATAAAATTAATCTAGAAATAAGCCTTTAATTTAGAATTCTATTTGCACATGATAAATTTCTATGAATTAATATATGTAAAAATTTCATTTATAGATATGAAAATTTGATAATCTTTTAATTCTATAAAATTTTATAATTACAAATAACAAAATATATAAAAATAATTTGAAATTTTAAGTTATCTATATTTAGTTACTATTAATTTTATATTATATAAGTGCCTAGCTCTACTATTAAAGTTATGTTATTTATTAATATAGTTTTAATTAAGTTGATTTTTTGAAGAATGTATCTTGATAATATTTAAATATTTATAACTAATTATGTGAAAATTTTCTCTGGGAATAATAATAATTTTAACCATCAAAATAATATACTTAAATTGCTAATAAAAAAAATTAAAGATAAAAATTTAAAATCTTATTAATATGTATTTTTATGCAAAATATAAGTATTTAAAAAAATTAAATTAAAATAAAAACGAAACTTTATTAAAAAAAAAAATTAAGGAATCTCTAATATCTTTTATTTATAAATTATTGATAAATATTATATTTTATCCTTATTTGATTATCTTTTTTATAATAATAAGCTTGATTCATATTAAACACGGAAATTGATCATAAAAAATATTTTCGCATAAGGTTATTTGATTAAAAATTTGATTTTTGAAAATTTTAAAAGATTCAATTTAAATCTCAGGAATAATTTTTTTATAATGATTTTAATTATTATTATAACATAATTATTTTATAATTAATGCGTTTTGATATTTAAAAATCACCCTAAGAACCATTATATAAACTTTGAAATTTCATTTTAAAATAAAAAGTTATTTAAATGCGTTCAGATTAATATTAGTGCTTTTTTCTATTTTTTTACTTTATATAAACCTATTTCAGAAAATTAAATAAAGGGAATATTAGTCCTTTACACCAACTGATGAATAACGAAACGGTAATTAAATTTTTATTTTTTCATTATATAACTTTAGCACAGTCAGATAACAGAAGGACATAAATGGACATATTTCGGTCTTCAAAGTTCTATTTTTAAAATAATTTCTCCGTTAAGAATACATTTATGACGGATAAAAAGTCTAAATTTTATTCTTGATTTCAATAATTCTCACTTTAAATCAATTAATGAAGTAAATATTAGAATAAAACCTCAATTTTTTTATAATAGAACTACTAATAATTGTAAATAGGTTTGATCAATAGGTGGTAATGTCGATACAAATTTAAAGTACCAATAAGTGCCACTATAGGCCAAAAAATGAATATAAAAATCAGTTTAATCGAAATTAAATTTTTCCCAAAACCAAGGAATGAACTATTAAAAATACTGATAGTAAATTTTGTAAAATTTTTTTTAATATATAATGATTTAGTTTGGATGCATTGACAAATCCAATATCATATTAATTTATGGTTCAGATAACAAATTTTATAAAAAATTCAAAGAAAAAGTTATTATAGGAGTGATTATTCAATATATATAAAGTATCTTTATTTATGATACTAGATAAATTTCGCAATGACAAATATAAAAAAATTGATAATTTGTATTTTTATATATTAATAGATTTTATTTTAAAAAGTTTTAAATTGATAGCTGCTGAAAAAATCGTAATTTCGCTAATTTTGTAAATTTTATATTAAAATAATTTTATTCTTATAAAAAGCTAAGATTTAATAATATCAAACTTTCAAAAATTAAAAAAGATATTCTGAGTTTATATACTAAAAAATTTCATCAAAATTTTGTTTTTATAAAGTATTTAATGTATAATAAATACTAAAAAGTATTGAATTTGAAAAAACGTTTTTAATTATACAAAATGATGAATAAAATTACATTTCCAAAAGATGATATTATTTTTTTTTACAGTTTAAATTGATCTAGCGTTTTAATAAATTTATTAACTTTTTTAGACTAACAATGATCATTTGTATTCATGTGCATTATTAATTTTTTCTTAATCTTAATATAAATTTCTAATTGGAAGAAAAAACTTGATACATTTAATAATCATCGAAATAGATGAGCTGAACAAAATCATCATTCCGCAAATCAGTATGCCATATTTTTTATAGATTTTGTTGCATCATTTCATCTTCTGCATTAATGTTCTCAAATTTTTGTAAAAGATTCAAATTTTTAGTACAAAAAAATTAATTTTATCAATAATTTTAATATAATTAACTATATTATGATAAAAATAATATATTTATAACATGATGTTATTTATTTAAAAAAAATAATTTAACGATATAAATTCAAAAAAAAAAAATTGAATTAATTATATTTTATTATATTCAAATAAATTATTTTTATACATTTTAAAATATCCAAGAAAATAAATTGTGACTTTATAATTTTAAATTTAGGTTTAATACCTTAAAAATAAATCAAGCTATAATTTAAAAAAATGAAAAAATAATTTCTCTTATTTGAATTTTGAAAATTAATTTTCAAAAGATATTTTTAAATACATAGAGGGTGATAAAAAATCTTAATTAAATTTCTAAGAGTATTTTTATTCAATTCAGTTATTATATTTTAATATTTTAATATTCCATATAAAAATTTAAAAATATAAAAAGGCATCTATTAATAAGTTTTTTTTTAAAAAAGTAATCTAAATTAAATTGAAACCGTTAGTATTTATATTTTCAAAATTGAAAAACAAAAAAAATTTAATAACAAAAAATTTTAATTTAATTATTTGATAATTTTTGTAAAAATACAATTTTCAAAGAGTTAATAGTATTTAATTTTTCTTTTTTAAAACTATTATTAAATATTTGTTCTTTTTTATATTTATACAAAAAATATTTTAATATTAGTAGTTTGATCTTTTCGAGTAGTTCTGATCATAATTATAAAAAGAATTATTCGATCTTCTTAGGTATAAGCATTTTGGTAGCCTCTAAACTGGTAATTAACAAACAAATTTTGTTTCATTTTATTAATAATTCATCAAAATCAATTAAAAAGTATTGTTTACTATAATCTTGGTTATATTTAAAAACGCCTTTTGCTAATACTGTTTTTGGATTAATAATCAGGTGCAATAATCTGGGCTAAGGCGTCATTGATTATATATAATTATTTTTGAAGAAAGATAATATTTTTTTATTATCGGGTACTCGGAAAGACTAAAAGAAAATTATATATCATTACAGACTTAGCACACCAATTTTAACATTTTAAAAATAGTTTAATAAACCAGTTATTTTTTTCTATGTTTAGTTTCATAAAATTACCTTTCTATTCCAAAAGCCATTTTTTACGGAAATAATGATCCATTTTGATAGATTTATGAAGTTAGCAATTTAATCTTGGGTATTAACCAAAAAGGTCAGAATTTAAAAATATTTAAGGACCATTCAAGACAGTATTGCCTAAAATTATTGATGATTTAATCATAATAAGTTTTAAATCATTAAATAGTTTTGAACGCAAATACTGGTAAATAAAACTTTTTAAAAAGAACAGTTTATTCAAAGATCCACACTGAAATAATGGTATCAGATTTTTTTGACAGTGTTTGAAAAAAATTCTGTTCAAAATACCAGATAAAGTTATTTTCATATTTTAGATAATTATGTACATCAAATTACATTGAATAGACTGGAGTAATCCTATACAGTAATTCCCTATTAAAAAAATATTAATTTTCCATAAATTAAATTTTTACTGTTTAAATTATGGAAAAAACTCGGTGGAATCTAAAATCTAAAATCGAAAATTTCCCGCGAGTAAAGATAAACCACCAATAAAATTAAAAATATCGAGGAAACAAATAATTTAAAATATTATAACTTATGTTATCGAACAATTAAAAAATGTATGTTCACTATAAAAATATAGAAATATTATATAAAATTTAAATTTAAATGGGGTATAAAAAACTATACCCATGAAAGAATACAATCTCCCTTTATAAAGTAAAAATTTATAATAAAAATGAATTATAAATTATATTCCTAGTTTATATCTTTTAAAATTTAGAATTTAACTCTACCATCAGTTATTACTGACTCCAGCTATATTTATACGATATTAAATAAATCCTTACCAATCCATTCTACCGAATTGACTACTTAACCTTTAGTTTCAGTACAAATATTCAACATTTCACCAAATGAGAAAACCTTCTTACTAATAATTAGCCTCTAGAAAGCAAAAAAGGATATAAATATAGAAAATTAGCTATTTTATAATAATTAAGCTTTTCAACTTTTTCCTTTTCCTGGTACCAATTATGCAAACCCATATATATTATTCATCTACTTTTCTATTTTTATATTCACTATTCACCCAGTCATCCCTGAATAAGCCAGTTCCTTACAAATTGAGCATCATATTACATGGGATTATGAAAATATTTCCAATCATTAAAAATAGAACAATATCCTTTGTTTTTGTATTACAATAATTTTAAAATATATATTTATAAATTTTTTTTTATTTATATTAGTACTAATTCCAGACATTTCCAAATCTACATCTCCCTCAGCAAATACCTAGCGGAGCTTTTTTAAAGCTTACAAGAAGGATTTTTATTTAAAATACACAAAAAAAATTGATTTCAAGCGCTCATGGAATGTATGCTCATCTTCTGCATCTAGAGTAAATACCAAAAAAGTGGATTGTAAATTCCAACTTTTTGGAACTCTTATAAAACTTTATACAAAATAAAAAAAATACATATTTTTTTGAATAGTAGTTTACTAAAGTCATATAAAAATAAAAATATAGATCAATAATAACTAGAGAATGACTTATAAAACTATATAAATTTAATCTATAAAATATTTTATTACAAGTTGACTAAAAAATATTAAGGGTGATACACAAGTTATGAAAACAATAATAAAAACATGTTAAGTATTAAGCTAATTATTATAAATGTTTGATATGAATGAAAGCAAGTATATTTCATATAAATTAATTAATAGATTAAAAAAATTCGTAATTGACTAATTAAGAGATCTAAAAAAAAAAATTTTTTTGTTAAATAATAATATTTGAAAAATTAATTTTAAAATTATTCTGAGTCTTAGTATAGTAAAATGTAAAAAAATTAAAATTCATATTGTTTTAATAAAATTTAGAGTAAAAATGTGATAAAGATAAAATTTTATAATTTTGATTAATATAAAATGAAAATTAATAGAAAATTTTAAAAATGTTTTTTTTTATTAATAAAAATCATATTAGTAAGCAAATAACGTTTAGTTATAAATTCCATATTAATTAATTATTTTATTTTATTATCATTATAAATTTATCAAACCTTTTCCAAATTAAGACTGAAAAAAGTACCATAACTGTAAAAAAGTAAAAAATGTTTGGGAAAAAGAAAATCCAATTATAATAGAATTAAAATTCAATTGGTAAAATGTAAGAATAATTATGTAAAAAATTATATAATTTTAAAAAAAGTGAATTAATACAAAAAAATTACACCAAATTTGGGAAGCTAAAATGTAAATATGTAAAAAGAATTTTTAATTTCCAAAATTAGTGTGTGCAAGTTCTTTGGCATCAGAAAACAATGACAGATAATTTTCTATGAATCTTAAGCTTATTTCTGATGAAATATAAATGTATGGTTCGTTATTGATGTTTATTATTATTCCTTTCGCCGGCTCATAGGGATCATTCAATATTCGAACCTCTTTGTTTAAACATGCCAGCACCATAAATTTTCTATTTGATTATTGATTTTATAACGCATAAAGCGATTTTTATTGAATTAACATAAAGAAAAATAGACTTATGTTTATTGAGCCCCTGAATATCTAGCAGTAAAATCGGGTATATAATTTTATCCAGGAGAATTATCCAAAAAAATTAAGATACTAGATTATGAAACCCCAAAATCCGTCACTTTTTAATTAATCACGATATCCACTCGTTGAAATTCTCGTAAATACTTTATTTTTATTTTTGCTTCAAAATTTAGAATCTCAATTTAAGAGAATCCACCTATAGTATTACGTTACAAAATCTGGCTTTTTTTAGTTTAAAAACACATCATTTGTTTATTTTAAGATCTTCCTCCGGATCTAATAACAAAAATATAAAAGAAATTTTCATCTATATAGATATAAAATTTCTCTATGCATCCGTATTCTGATTTTTTTATCAAAATACTTTATTTTTTGATTTATGATCAATAATTTTATCTATGTAACCTCAGTATGCGCTGCTTTTACACTAAAAGTTTTTAAATTTAAACGGCTATAAATAATTTGCTTACACAATAGGAAAAAAAATATCAAATAAAAGAAATTCAATAACTTTTTTAAAATAATATAATGGATTTTTTCCATTTTTTTATCAAAAAATCTTATAAACAGCTGTAATTCTTTTTTCAAAATTTTCTACCGTTCCTTCTATTTTTAGAATAAATTAATACCTTTACCTAACTATATGATATTTATTTGTGTATTTTGTGGTGATTTATTACTCCAGAAAAACTCAAGATATTCTCATGATTGAATAATAGCACATAGTTAATTTATTGTATGTTTTTTATACCTCTAACATCTCAAGGAGCTAATATTTATTTCCAATTGGTATATTATTTCTTCTAAAAAGATTTAATTGATAAAATTTTATCATAAATCGTTATAATCTGCTTATTTATACTTCTATTATTTTATTTTCGAAAGAATTATTTTTTTGATTCAATTACTATTCTTTTGATATTTTTATTTTCTAAATATATGTTATAATAATTACTCAATCATCTCAATTAAAAATGATGATTTTTTTTTTTGTATCACGGAATTTTATTGTAAGATAACGTCATTAAAAACTATACTAAAAAAATTTGAAAAAAAGAAAAAGACGTATAGAAAAGACTATTATCCTAACTACAATAAGCTCCTCTTCCGGACTACCGGCTGAGTACCTACGGGAAAAAATGATGATTTAATTATAAAATTTTATTAATAAATTTCCCTATTAAACTGATATTATACCTAGATTTAGAATAAAACCTATATGAAAATTAATTTTTAATGCGGGATTCTTTTATTTTTGTATAATCAAAAAATACCTAAGCACAAAAAATTAAAAATTTATTAACATATTATTATTTATTTTTCACTAATTTTTTTAAAATGTAATATAAAAGGAACTGATAATTTTACACGCATACATTTATTATAATATATAAATTGTCTTAAAATAAAAATTAATTATATTTTAATATTAAAATAATTTTTTAAGGTTTGAAAAATTCTTATTTAAAATTCATAATATTTTAATTATTATTTTTAATTTTTTATATAATCTTTTAAAAAAAATTCTGGGTGTGATTAGGTAATACATCAATTTATTTTATTAATCAAACCAAAATTCTCATAATTTACGGGAAAATTATGGAGATATTTTTTAATTAATAAATTCAATTTTTCCTTGTTAAATTTATAAAAGGTACGAATGATTTGATACATAAATGAAATGAATAATAAATTTTAGAAATGATTTAAATAATATTAATAATATATTTATCAAGGCAGATTGATTTAAGTGAAACTGGACCTGAAACTGAATTTGAAAAATAACATAAAGATATCATTTAAAACAAATATTTATATAAAAAAATAAAGAAAATTTATTAAATCGATATTAATCAGATAAAAATTATGTGTTTATATTATTCAAAAAGTATTTCTTTGAGTTTAATTGCATCAATATAAAAATTTCAAATGTGAAAAAATAATATTTTACTCCTTTCAATTGCAAAATTTCCATAATATTCGTTTTTATTTCTTGAAATGATAAAGATTTTTTATTTCAGTTGAAATAATTCTTGATTGAATCATATTTTTAAAAAATTTCACGTTAACAAAATTTCATTAAATTTTTTGTTTAGGATTATTACCATAATTGAATATTAGAACCCAACAGCTTTAAGTAAAGACTTAAATAAGTAACTTTTTCCAGGGAAATTGAATGAAATTTCATTTATTTTTGATTAAATTTGGAATTTTCGGAATCTTCTACTTATTGAATTTTATAATCCTATAAATTCAGTTATATTATTATACATCTGATCCAAATGTTAAAACCAGTTGATTTATAGATGTATATTTTTCATTTAAAGTATTAATATCCAATTTTTCCAAACCAGCAATATTAAGAATATTACTTCCTCTGGTTTTAGATAGAATTCTTACCATAATCTATCCGTTTTTATCTAATAGCTCGATTTCACAAATAAAATAAATTCAATTTAATTTTAATAACAAAAATTTCAAGTATCTGATTTGGATATTCCTAGGAATTAGACAATAATTTTCACTATTTTTACTTTTTATTCCATTAGGTTTATTTTGTACTACTTAATAAGAGTTCAAATATTTTAATATTTTTTAATTTTTAACTAGTCTTACTGAATGGGTAGAGACTAATTATCATATTATTATTAATGAAAACTTGAAAGAACTTTGATACTATTCAATTTATTTCACTCATTTTAGTTATTAAACTATACTATGCTCTTCCTTTAGTTTTTGGACCCAAGAATATTCAAGTTTCTGTTTTTTGGATTTTTTTTTAATAAGAATTAGCTATCTATAGGTCCTAAACATAGGAAAATTATGTGCATTAATTATTAATAACTGATATCTCCATTTTTGTAGGAGAATTTTTAGTCAATCAAACTGAAAATTAAATTTTTTAATACTACACCTGATATTTAATTGTATTTAAATAATGTTAATTATTTTGATATCCTTGTTTTAGTAACATTTAAAAATATCTTAATTTCATAAAATTAATTTAAAATACACATTTTTTAAATAAAATTTAATCAAATTATAAATAATAAGTTATTTGATTTCTGATAAGTATATAAAGATTAATTAAATTTATGCATTATAAGTATTGTATTCTTACTATCTATTTCCATATGATACCTCTAATATATTTAAAAAAATGGTTTTATTGTTTATTTCACTTAATAATTATAATTTGTAAAATTTTTAAACAGTTTATGATTAATAAAATATCTAATCGGAAAATGGGATTTATTATTTTTAAAAAACATAAAAATACCCTATTTCTAATAAAATTTGACCTTCTTTTTAATTTATTAATAAATAATAACAATCTGTAAATTCCTAGTATAATTTTATAATATAATGTAGCTCTTTTTTCCGGATTAACCGTCTTTTAAATTAAATAATTTAGCATTATAGATCATTTTATAATCAGATTCTTATTTTTCCTGTGAAGATTTATTATTTAAGTTAAAAAAATTTACTTAATAATATTAAAAATAGGTTAATCGGATGATTTTTAATAATTAAAATTAAAAATTTTAATTTTTTATATGATCTATGAAATTTTTTAATTGAAATTCATACATTTCAGTAAAAAAATTATTAATACGTTTGAAATTCTTAATTCTAGCAATGATTTTACTATTACTAGGAATAATCTCTATTAGGGAGGGGGGGGGGTATTATTGAATTTGAAGTGATTTTTTTTTATAAATATTTCTTTATAGGCAAGAATAAATTTATTTTAATATAGAATTAAAAGTAATAAAGATTCCGGCTTATAGAAACTAATTAGATCCTTAAATAAATTTATTTCTATTGGTAAAATACAATCAAATTTTACTATTGAAAATGGTTAAAATGTAAAAAAAATCCTTTATTAAAACTAATCTCACATTTTCCCAACTTTTTTTGCTTAAAGTATAAAATTTAAAGATAAAATCAATTTAATTTTAGCAAATGTGAATAAATAGAACATACCAAAAACGAAATATCGATTTAATACCAAATTTTTTACTTTATGGATACTTTAAATACATATTAAATTTTTTATGAATTAATAGTGTTTGATTTTACGAAGAAACCCATTAAAATTAAATAAAAAAAACACAAAAGATAATTATCTCTCATTTCAAAATTCTACATATCAAATTTTTTGATATTATTATTTTCAAATATACAAGTCAAAACATTAAATATGGGACGAAATTATTTTTACATGACTGTAATATTTAATACACTAATAAATTTACTTAATTGAGATACACTATCTACATAATTACTAAGAGATAATACATCAAATATATGATGTTATTAGATTATTTTTATCAAAATGATTTCTCATGTTATTTTTCATATACTTAATTCAATATTATAAAAATTTGATGTCATTTAAAAAGACAATATTAATTTTGAAAATAAGTATAAAATAAAATTTTATAAGTGATAATTATTTTTGTGATCTGCAATTTATTCAAGAAAATAAAACTTAGCCAATTTATAAATCATAAATAAATTTAATGAAATTTTAAAAGCAGCGGTTAATATAAGTAATTCTTTAATCTAACCTTAAGAAGATTTTTTTTCGATACTATAATATAATTTTGAACCAAATAGATGTTTTTAAAAAAAAATACGCTTTTTTTTTTTAATTCAAATCCGCTATAATTATAACTGATAGTTTTTAATTGAATTTATTTAAATTATATTACCTCCATAAATTTATATTACTATCCTTCAAATTATTTTTTCGTTTTATTAAATTGATAAATCTTTTTCCAAATCAAATCAAATTTATAATAAATCATTTTTAATTCAATCCAAATTTTCAGATTTATAGTGAAATTGAAGCAAATTTTGATATTATTTCCAATTAAATTTACCGAAAAAATAAGTCTTAGTAGTTTAAAAACTGTTATTTATGATGAATTTTTTTTTTCAAATCTTTAAAGTGTATAAAATGCTTTTTTTATGCCATAATTAAGTATAAATATATATTTGCGTAGCATCTATTTTACAGAAAGTGTATTCAATATTTTCGACCAAAATTAATTTTAGTATTAAATTTTTATATATAAAGGTATCAATATCTTTTTTATCTTATAAATTTTTGTCTTTATAAGATCAGAAAACTTTTACAGAAAAAAAAAAAGATACAATATCTCTGTTTTACAGCCATGCTCTTCGCATAAATTAATAATTTTTTTTTTATATTATCGATTTACTATGTTATTTCAATGTACTTATTTGTAATTTTATTTTTTAATCTTATTTGAATACTCCGTAAAATTTTAAAAAAAATTTATAGCTTATTTTTGTTTTTATTTTCATATAATTTATTATTTAAAAATTTTTTATGGCTTTAAATTTATTAAATAACTTATATATGTTAATTTATATTTATTTTTCTTATGCAAATAACACATAAATAATTTAATTTATGTTTATGTTTATCTTCATGAAATTATTTTAGTTTATATTATTATCATGAAAAAAAATAAAAAATAATGCTCAGATGTAAAAAATAAATCATTTAAAGTTTTTTTAATAAGAAAATAGATTAAATCTTGTATGAGTGGCTAAATAAAAATTTGAATAAAAAATATCAAGTATTAAATAAATATTTTCGTGTTTTTAAGTTCTTTTCTTATTTTAATTCTCAAATTAAAATTTTTAATAGACTGATTTGAAGTGAGATTCACCGAAATATACTTATTTTTTCTTCATATAAAATATCTAAACTTTTTTTTTTTGGAATTTAAACTTATTTAAAATAACAATAGTTTAATATGCTAATAAATATAGTGAAATTGACATTAAAATAAATATACTGATGTATTGTTAGAAATTTATATATATAATTTTTTTTTTGCGAGTTTTTTAATAAAATTATTTTTATCATTAATTAATATATATATCCTAATAATAATTTATTTTTATTTATTATTTTATAAGTTGTAAAAAATCGATAGTATAACCATTTAATCAAAAAATAAAATTTCATATACTAAAAAACCATTAGGATTTATTAATATTTCTATAATAAGATTACATTTTATAAAAAATTTAACAATATTATATTACACATAATCAATATTTTTTTTAAATTACTTTATATAAACAGAAATGTTGTCATTTTATCATATTATTAATTTATTATATAACTTATAAATAAATTTTTTATAGAAAAAATTAATAATTATGTTTTTTGAAGATAAATTTAAGCAGTTTTTAATTATTAAATCAAAAAAAAGAAAAGATTGATTGATAATAAGTAAAAGCAATTTAATAATATTGTAAAAAGATTTAAAAAATGTGGGTTTAAAGTATAAAAATGTAAATTTGGTTTGAAAAAATTTCAAATTTAATTCCAAGGGGTATGACCAATTAAAAAAAATGTATAAATACATTGGAAAAATCTATTAAAATTTGGGAAAATAATAAACTAGATAAAAATAATGGAAGACCTAGTTCTCTAAAAAATTTTGATATCAAAAACCTAATTAAACTTGGGTAATTAAGATACAAAAAAAACATCTAAAATCTGTAAGGCATCTGAAATCAATGAGTTTAAATTTCTAATGAATTGCTAATTCATTTCAGGTGTTAAATCGTTAAAAGATTCATGAATTTTGGCATCAAATCTTCTGGTGGTGTATTCTGTCTGAATAAATTAACAATTGAAATCCCTTGGTATAATAATTTACTGTTTTCATAAATTTTCTTTTTTTTTCCCACTTTATTAAAGCTGAAAGTATTTTCAATCGAATTTATTATTAGAGAATATGGTCCTTAATACAATAATTCAGCCTTAGGATAAGGTTTTCATAACAGTAACATTCTTTTTTGAAAGGGAGCATTATCTGATATTATTTATAAACTTGTTAAAGAAACACAATTCTAATATACCTCCTGAATAAATTTACACATACATATGTTTCAATTTGATGATTTTTAGCTGTTTCCTTTTATCGTATAAAAAAAAACTCATAAAGAAGAATTCACCCATATCATTTGAAAAATTGACCTCTTTTATAAATTTCTTCATTAAACATTTTTTAATTTTTGGATATTCTCATTCTTCCTCATATAAACAAAATTTATTTAGATACATCTATAAAAACAAAAAAAAATCTCCTAAGCTGGAAGATATGAGTTATTTTTTTACATATGGTATATTTTTATCCTTTTAATTATTGAGCTCACCTAAATAGGTTCTTTTTACATATTCTTTAAAATCAATGATTTTAAACGAACATTTATGTTCAAATTTCGTAAACAATATCTAAAATTAAACTCCAAAAATAGAAATTATGTAAATCAAATATTATTATATAAAGTGTCTTAACTTTTTTACCACAAAATCGATGTAAAAATCTTTTATTTTTTAGATCTTTTCGGTTTCCTCATAGTAAAAGAGTACTTTTTCTTCGATTTTATGAAGACATATGCTGTGGATGTAGTTTTTTATAGGCTAATAACAAACTAAAATAATCACCTCTATTCCCAGTTATTTTTAATATAGCAGATATAATTGAATAAAAAATTTATTAATTTTTCTTTTGTTTATTTAAACGATATACCATCATTTTTATTTTAAAATAATATATTTGAAAGGAATAGTATAATTTTTTATTGAAAATAAAGAGTCTGATGTTTATATTGCCAAAAATAATTTTATTTTTATCTTTTTTACACTTTGAATTAAATATCTCCCTTAAAAACTAATTTATTCTGTTAAACGGAATTATTTAACTATAGAAAAAGTAAAATCATTATCATAGTACTTTTATTCTTTAAATCACACATTAATAAATGTATAAAGATCTTTGAACCACCCAATATGATTTTTTTGAGTCATTCTAGCAAGAATATAAACTTTACAATCTTTTTTTTAATTATGATATTTTTTTTTTCACTTGTTTTAAAATTTCAAAACTAAAATTCTATACCCAAATTTTAAAAATAATTAATAAAAACCTAAAGTCAATAATATTTTTAATATAGATATTTCATAATAAAATCTTTCTATTTTTTATCGGAATTAGGTCTCGATTTTTTTTATCGCACTTTCTACTGTTAAAATTATTTGTTTTTTCTATTTATATTTTTTATATTTAATTTCTCCCCAACAATTAATATTTACACTTTTATTTAATTTCCACGGTTTATTAATTGTTTTACACTATTGGTAAATCGATTCGACTTTTTTCCAATTAATAATGACTCATTTCAAATTCACTTAGGAAAATATCTAGAAATTTGATAGTTTGTATATTTTTTAAATCATAGTCTTTTTATGTATTCTAAGTTTTAAAATCTATTTACAAGTGATATCTTTCAGTAAATATATAATTACAATAAAAATAAAAAAAAATAGTAAATTAAATGAGATGAAATTTCATTTATTTCCAAATTTTATTTTTAAATATCTTTACATGACTTGTATCTTGTCATATTTTGAAACAATAAAAATATTCTTACGTAAATTTTTGTATCGATTTTATAAAACGAAATCGTCATATTATTAGAAATAAAAATATAAAGACTTACATACTTTAATTATTAAACTATCCAAAAATATTTTTTAGAGAGATATAATATGTAAATATAGAAAAATTATATCGTTAAAATTACCATTTTTTACTTAAAACGCATAATATCATTCATTTGCATAAAAATTAAAGGATCCCACTTTTATTTTAATTCATTAAAAAAAATATTCAATTCTTATGAATTTTTTAATAACAATTAATAAAAAAAAATTACAAAAAAATGTGGTTATTTTATTTTTAAAATAAATATAAAAATTTGATTATTTAAATAAGTATTGAAAATTTTCAAAAACTAAATATATAAATACAATTATAAAATACCTAATTAAAAATTATTTTAAATTTTGTATCATTTGAAATTAAATTTATTTTTTATTATGAATCTGATATATAAAATATTATATTTATATAACATCTGTAAATATACATTTTAAATAAAATAAAAGAATTCGTTTTATATTAACATAAAAACTATTTCGGTATCTAAAATAGATCTTGTCATTTTAAATTTTGTTTATTTATATTTCTATTAAAAAAATGTTAACATTATAACAATGATATAAATCCGTTATCTAATTATATTTTAGAAATAAAAAGCTCATATTTTAAAAAAGAGTTACGAATTTTTATATTTATGAACATTCAATTATTTTTGATTATATTAAAATTAGTTTTTCAAATATATTATTAGATTCAAAATCGCATTTAAAAATTTCTAAAACAAAATGTTGAGTTTTTGAATAATAAATTTATTAAATTATCTAACAAACGATTTTTTTAAATTTTCATCAAACTATAAAACTGCTGCAAATAACAAATATTTAGTTTGAAATTATCTATGAATTAAAAACGTAGGAAAAAATTCATTTAGATATTTTAGAATCTATCTAAAGCTAAAATTTCTATAAATAATTTCATTATTAATATATTTTTATGCATTGAAAAAGATAAAAAAAAAATATGGAAAGCTATGAGCAATCTTTCTGTATGAAATTTTACAGATATAAAATTTTAGTCATATATAGAAAACTTGGTTAATATAGAATTTTAGTGAATAAAATTTTGGTGTAATCGAATTTTTAAATATTTTTTCAGTCGATATATTTTTATTATTATTATTATTTTTATTATTATATATTATACTTACTCAATACTTATTTTAATATTTTTTTTACATATTTAAGTGTTAAGACGAGCATTTTAGTCCTAGGTGAAGTACACCCCCTTTATAGTCTGAAAGTCTTAGCAAGCTTGTGGCCTTTTTTAGTGACTTTATAGTTTATTAGTGTATTGTATGTGAGTTAGTTTTATGGATATTTTTGAATAAATAAATTTGTATTTTCGGTTCTAGTTTTGCCCGTTTTTAGTTTTTTTTAGTTTTTCATAAGTATATTTTAGTACTTTCCTGGTCTGTGATCATTTACAGTTAGTCTGATTTAGCAATTTACTATTTTATTTTAGTTTCGCTTAGTGAATTCATTGGCTTATATAGTGCTATGGGCGTAGTTATGCGTAACCATGATTTGGTCGAATCTGGAGCTTAACCTTATAGATTTTTCCCGGAGTTTGACTCTTGATAAGAGATAGCGGAAGATACAGCTATGATACATTGATGTCCATCTCTTCTTAAGCCCCTGCGATAGGTGATGACTTTTATCGATCGGTTAACTTATTTGGTGAACCAGTTAGTGAATACTCAGTATCTTATTTACTGAGACTTTCGATAAGTTCCAGTAAAAACCCCCAGGTATATGTTCTCGCCTATTATCTCTACCGTGTGGACTGTACTAACACTTAGTGTTGTCAGTACAAAGAGCAACGTTGAAGTGCGGATAGGCGGATTAAGGGAGTTATACCCGCCCTAATTTATCATCTGGGTGAGGGCGATGAGTGTGCTAGCAATAGTGAGCTTAACTTTGCCTGATCTTTCGCAGCACAAAAATATTTTCTAAGATAAGATTTAAAATAGTATGATTGGTATAGAGAATAATCTTTTGACAATAATAAACTATTGACTAATATCTTTTGATAGCTTTATCTAATATACAGCCTCTAAGTAAAATATCTATCTATGAAATAATTATATAATAAGAGTTTGTTAGCGCAAATAAGAACGTGAGTGTCCTATTCATAAATTAGTGTATATCACTTCTTAAAACACAATTAATGAAACTTATACCTTTTGCTATATACTAATTTGATAAATATGGGTGACTCTTAATATAGAGAAAAAAAATTTTCAAGCCGACTTTTACTGGCTTTTTTTTGATATAAATTATTTCTAATAAAATATAATATTTTCTATAGCAGATTATATTGAAAAATAGTTAAATATTTTATTTCTATTATCCAAATTAGGAATTTTACTGGAATTTATTAGAACTTTATTTTTGAAATCATTCCATTATTTTAAACAAAAATAAATAAATAGCATATTCTTTTGTAATAGAAATAGTAAAAACAAGGCATATATGTTAAGATTAGCGTTCTATGATTATATTTCAGAAAAATTCTTATAGCTTTTGAATCTAAATAAAGTTGAATAATTTTATTAAAAAGTATTTTGTTTACTATCTAAGAACTAGAATAATAGCTATCACATTTTAAATAAATATATTTTGAATCTAAAAGTTTTAGAATAGGCCAATAATATTTTAAATATAATGAAGCCATTAAAGATTAAAATCAGAAGGTCTAATAAATGAAAATTTGATTGTAATTTGTTCATAAAATTTTGAAAATTGATCTTTAAACCAAAAAAGCTAAAATTTTAAATTAGAAAATAAATAAAAAAAAGATAAATTTATTGCTTTAATAATATAAATCAGCTATTTTTTAAATAAAATATAACAAATAAAGATAATAATTGTACTAGTAAACCTAAAAAGCACAAATCTAAGATAAATAAATGAGTTGATGATATGAAAATTTTGGTTTTAAGATAATTATTTGTTATATTCACAAGTAAAAACTATACTACTATATATAAATAATTGTATAGAAAATGGTTGAAATATTTAATCCAATAAATCTTTTTTTTTTGTGGAACCGTTTCTAAGAATGATTTATTAAGTGGATCCTAGGCCACATTTTTGATGTATTAACTATGAAAACCGAGAAGATTATGCTAAAAAGTGTCTTAAATAAAATAATGAAAAATAAAATAAAATAAAATTAATTAGGTAGTCTGGAAGTGCTTATAAATTTTCTGCTCCATACTACTCTTGAACTATGGAAAGAGTTCGATGTTGATAATCTATTTTTTCAAAAATTTTTATCGATTAAAATTTAAAATATTTTGGCTCATAGTCTCTAGCGATAAAGGTGCTTACAATGTAAGCCATAAAATGGCTATTTGATTATTAAAAAGATAAATAAATTTTAAATATGTCTATTTGCATGATGTTTTTAGTCACTTGAATATAATACTTTTCGTACTTGATGAAGATATACCCTATTTCATCAGAATAAGCACTTAATTGGCCAATAATATCATCCTTATTGAGCCTAAAAACACTAATATATTCAATATATGAAATTTAGGAAACAGACTCTGCGTCCTAGAACAAGATTGAAAGTACGCCGAAATGACCGTCGACGTAACTTTATACACGATTCTCTAAAAAATATTTTAAAAAGAAATATTTTCCGGAAATTTTCTCTAGCAGCATACTGCTCACTGCAATAGAGAAATTTGCCGTTCCTAAAGTGAGGATCCGAGTCACTCAAAAGAAAAATGTTATTATAACCAGATAGATCGAGGAATTCTGAAAGTTGATAAAGACAGTCAAGAGCGTCAACCGAGTCTTTCGTGAGTTTTTCTGAAAAAAAAATTATAGTATCTCCTTTTGATCTGAAAATCAGACTTGGATATTATTCAAAAACGCAATTCCGATACTTGCTTACTGCTATAGTATACATAGGTGGACTCAATGGGGTTTCATCCAATCTTAAATTTTTTTTTAAAAATCATAGGTTATTATGGTGAAGCTGTTACCTAAATTACCATCTAAGCTGCTGATTCGCGACCTCTGTTCATCTACTAACATTTTTTGATCCATATAATCCGGGTATACCTCCTTCGGTCTTAGCGCTTGTTCAGAGTTTGACCCTTGGGTAGTAACTGCGAATCGGTATAGCTTTTTGACTTTGCCTCCTGCTACACAAACCCTGCACAAATCTGTTCGCTTGACTGGTTTCTTGAATTTTTTAGGGCGGATTGAGTAAAAGATATTTATTCCCAATTTCATATCCGTGTTGTAATGAGCCAATAGATTCGGTACACGCATTGAATATTTCATCCAATGAATAAATACTCCCATAAGCATAATTGACTTTTAGAAAATAGAAAGTGGTATAAAAAAGGAAAATTAGAGATTTTGGAATGGCTAAGCATTTCAACTTGTCTCTTTCCCTATCTTTTATGTTTTTAACTAGTATTTCCTTTTAACTTTTATTATTAAAATTATCCCATTAACCTGATCCTTACAAGTGTTTCTCTCAGATGCTGGTGATATATTTGACGGTTTTTATAAGTCAAATATCTCACCAGTGCTCCAAGAGCGTTGTTGCTCTCACTGATACCCCTTCCAGTTGACTAAAATGGCTAGATGCTACGGTAAGATGACTTTAACCAACTCAAAAACGTTTTGGCTTACTGCAGATCTTGATTCAGGCATGTTTCGCTGATAGTCATCCTGAGAAAAACGATCCTCAAACTCGTTTTGCCTATCTGTGTTGAATTAAGAATGAGAGAACTCAAAATAGAGACTAAAAAGCAGCAATTCTGAGTATTCTGGAGCTACCAGTTACAGATTGATGAACTTTTGGTACCGAAAATTTGAAAAATTGCCGTATAAATTGCTAATTTTATATAATATAATCTAGATATTGACGTTAATCACTTTTTAATATCATTGACAATGAATCGTCATGCTCTAGAGCTAAATAGGGTGTACTTGAAGATACATCCTTTGTCGTTTCTTGATATCTTTTTTCCATAGAAGAAAATTTTCTGATAAATTCTGATTTTTTCACCTCTATACAATATATAGAAGAAGATTGTGCTACAAGCTTTAAAAGTGGAATATTGGTCTTGGTGAAATTATCTAAAAAAAAATACAAAAAGAAAAATTGACTTTAACAAATTGAATTGAATATTATATTCCTAATATTTTTATATAATGTGTAAAATGGTTAATCTTATTGGACAGTCTTCGGACGGTTTTTTTAAAAAAATAAAAAAATAAACTTTAATAAAATCAATTATTCTTGAGGGTACATATGATCGTACGATATCTGAACTTGTATACTTTTTTGGCTTTTGGCGATATTTAAAAATTAATAAAATTCTAGTTGATATTCATTTTGATCTTTTTTACACATTTTTTACACTATATTTACAAACCAACGCTACTATACAGGCTTAACCTCGTTTCAAAAGCTTTAAACATGTATTATAGTAAAAATTCATTCTAAATTTTCTCTAAATTTTTATTTTTTGCAATATCAGACTGTAGAGGACAATTTTTTAGTTTTTCCTCTATGTAGTGAAGTTATAATTAATAGGAAAAAGCTCCAGGATGGCTTTTTTGAGATAGTTTTTCACTGAAGAGGTTTTTTAAATCCAATTGAATGAATTGTCTGGAAAAAGTCTACAGGAATTAAATATCAATGGACAGAAGTCGATCTTATTATATCCGCCAATTATTTACATCATTTTTATTAACAACCCAATCGCTATAAAAAGCTAAAAAATTTCCTAAGTAAAAAGAGTCGAGTTTTTCTAGAGATCGAATCAATTATTCTATTACCAAATTTGACATTACGTAAATAAACAGATTTATTTAAAACTCAAGGGGAAGCTCGAATAACCTTTATTCAGACTAATTGGTTTGTATTACGCGTGTATACTACAATATTTATAGAGAATTTTTTTTATATATAAACATTGCCTCTATATAAACTCTTTGGTCCGAGTAATTTTTTAAAATTTATATTATTATTATCATCTGGTATCTCTGTAAAAGTGACGATATTTTTTTTCCTTTTTTTAACTCACATTATATTCAAATATAAAAATTACAAATATTGGATGTACCTCTAAGATGTTTTCAAGAAACTTTTTTTTGTCAAATTTTTATTCATTTTACCAGCGGACATGACAGTAAAATTTTAGTCAATTTTTTAATTTTTTAAAGTGATTTTTTTTGAATTTTGAAATTATGATCACCAGAAAATGAATTTTAAGCATTTTAGGAATCGGTTTTTTCGAAAAAATTTAAAAAAATTGTAATTAGATAAAAAATAAAATTTACTTTGACATATTTATAATACATAATAATATAGTTTATAGATTTCATAATATTTATTTTGCTGATATGTTTTTTATTGTCATTTTACCTTTTTTTAACCAAAATCAGGTTAAAATTCCTTAATCTGGAAATTAGGAATTATTTAATTTCAATAAAACCGAAAAATCTATTCTCTTTTAATAAAGTTATTTTAATTTAATTTGCCAAAAAAAACATCAATAAATTTTTTCTACTAATAAAAATCATGCGAAAAATTAAACTGTGAATAATGTTCGAGAATTTTTAATTATCTATTATTACACCTAATTGGCACTAAAAAAATCGATTTAGATTTGAATTGTAACTGGCTATAAAATAGAAAGCTCTCCTCATTAAGAATCACCCATACTGAAAACAAAATTTTATTGTTAATAACTTAATATTTATGTCATAATTTATATTTAAACAAACTATTTAAAATAAATTATCATAATTAATCATTTAAAATAAAATAAAATAAAATATGAGAATTTGGGTTGATTACAAGTTTTTCAATAGTTTTATCATCAACCTTTTTTCCAATACAAAAATAAAATTATAATATGATAATTAATAAATTATCTTTAATCTTCAGATCATGTAAAATTTTCTTAGTTCTCCTTATAAATATTCTTGGAATTCCTTTTTTGATAGTTATATCATTTTTTACATTAACTAAATTAATTTGGTTATCTATTTTCAGGTTAGTAAATTTTCCTTTATCAATTTTAATGCCTTTATGATGACTCGTAAGTTTTTTATGATCAACTATATTTGAAATAAAAAGAAATACATTTAATAAACTTTTAGAGAATTCAGTTTTTTTCAAATTACTTTGGCCTTTTATCCACAAACTTTATTTGTTTCATTTACAGTTAACGATAATTGGTATGGTCACGAATTCAAAGTCATTCTTTTTTTTTTGTCTTTTTTTTCTGTATCCAGAAGCAACTCAAGATTCTTCTGTAATTTAATTGAGTTACTAATTAATTTTGCATCAAGAATATTATCTTTTTTAACTATTTTCATGGCTTCCTTAGAGTTTTTACTCATTAAAACTTTGACTTTATTTCCTAATTTTTTTGAATTTCCCAGATTGATGTTGTTATAAACTGCCGCAAAAGGCAAATAATCATTAAATAATTTTGATTTATTCTTAATAGAATAAATTTCAGGTATTTTTTGATTTATTTTAAAATTTCGAAAATTTTTCATGTTTATTTTATATTTTAATTTAATGTATATTATTAAATTTGAAATTTGATCTTCAGAAATTTGTGAATTGATACATATTTTTCAATTTTTAAATTGATCTTTAAAGCTTTGACAGCTTTTTTTGGTTTGATTTTACAATCTTTATAGATTAAAAAAACTTGTTTAATATTGATTCGATTTTCTATTTTTTTTAAATAAAGAATCAGTAAAATCTGTGACTTCAATATAATTTGAATTGATAAAATATTCAGAATCTGAATTCAAATTTATTAATTGCTAGTTCAATCTTATAAAATCTTTTTAACTAACCTATCGTCGGATATACTAATATTTTCTGTATCAAATACTGAATCATTGAAGAGATTCTTATATATCAGTATCATTTTCAATTTAATCGGTTAATAAACGAATGGAATAAATTTGGAAAATTTTTATCTTAGAAATTGAAAAATGATTGATTATATGTCATTTTTAATAAAATAAAAAATGTTAAAAGATCGTTAGAAAAGAATTTTTTTGATATAAATGATATTTTTAATGTAAGGTCGGGTGTATTCTTGGCAAAAAAAGACGATATTTTAAAAATGTTGGAAATTTTTAATGGATATATTAAATTTTGTATTGGAAAATTTACATAGCTTAGATTATTTAAATATATAATATACACACTTTTTAGTCCGCTACTTAAAATTTTGCTTTAAATGCAGATTATATAAAATTTTGAATAATTGTAGTTAGTTCAAAATAAGGAGGATATTATTTTGATAAAAATACATGCTTTCTGACCATTTGAAGACAGAGTGTGGATGAAATGAAAGATCTAGTGAAAATTAAATTTTATTATTTATTTACTAAGAATAAGTAAGTGCGGTAAATCAACGTAACTAATCGAATAGTTCTGTACGCTCATTGTATATTTTGCACACAAGAAAATTTTCCTTAAGCTAAATGACCGCTTATCAAATAATATTAATTAAAATTATATAATTCATATTTTAAATGTACATTATGTTCAATTTCAAATTATTAAACATGTTTATTTATCAACTATATTTTATTTTTCTATTACTCATTAATATTTTCAATATTTTTTAAACCTTATTATTCTATGGTATCTAAGCTCAAATCTACTCAGTATAAAATATATACCCTGATGGATAACTGGGACATTTCTTTGATGTATTGAAAGAAGGAAAATCGAATCTTTTAAAAATTAGTGAAGTTTATTACACGCATCTGAATTTACTTGTATATATAATTTTTTAAGTTGAGTGGCCTCTGTAACGCCATTTCTTTCATTCTTTAAATATTCCTGCCTAAAATAACGACCATATCTATTAGAACCACATCCAACATTTAAGTGTACTATGATTTGGTTTTTAGTAATAATTTTTTATTTAAAATTTCTAAGCTTTGCTTACGCTTTTTATTCTTCACTTTCTGTATGATGTATATATGGATAGATCTTTAGACTTTTTCATTCGAATTTTTACCAATAATTATAAAATTTAGAGTTAGTGCAATTTTAAATTTTTATATAATATTATGATTATTTCAAAATGTTATTGTTGAATTAACAGTGAATGCACTATAAGGACTTTTTATAAAAATATTTATTTTTTTGTTTGGATACATATTAAAGGGTTAGTACTGTATAATATAAAGTTAGTGCACATTAGAAATCCAGTTTGATAAAATTTACAATTAATAAATTATATTTTATAGAGCAATTCTAAATGAAAAATGGTTTATGAATTTGAATTTTTGATACATCAATCAAGTTTTTTATCAGAGTATAAAAATATACTTTCAAAATCATCTTTTAGATGTTTTAAGATTTTATAGAATTTTTTTAAATACGAAAATTTTTGTATCGGTATCAAAAAAAAATTAGCAGTGGGTATTATATCAAAAATCTAGATAATAAAATTCAATTATATAATATTTTTTTGATAAATTGCTAAAATTGAAAAAGTTCAAAAATTAAATTCCAACTTTAATCTCCATTGGATTTAACTAAAGCTATCATAAATGGTAATTTTAAATACTGATGAAAGATAAGCACAAAAAAAATCTGATTTAGGTTGAAAAACAACAAATACTGCCACCTGAATTCATAACGGTTTCATTGATATTGAAGATTCTATAAAATTTTTGGAATCAGACGAAAATTCTCTATTGAAATATAAAAGATCTGATAGTGGCGAAATTTTAATTGGAGAATCACTAGAGAATCTGAAAACCATTTCGGGGTAAACGAAAATAAAATCGAAACTAGAGAAAAATGTTATCATATTTAAAAAGACTTAGGATTTAATAAGGAAAATTTGGATATTTTAAAAAATCATATGGAGGAAGAGATTAATAAAAAAAAATCTTCAAGCCAATATATACAAATTTAAATCCAAACAATGAATTAAGCTATTTTCAAAACAACGTCGGAATAATCGAGAAAATTATAAGTGACATAAATAATAAATAATAAATAATCTTTACTTTTCATTAAATTTTATAGATAAATTTTTTTTAACTAAATAAATTTATGTTTAATTTAATATTTAAAAGATTTATATTTATAAATTTCCATTAAATATAATTAAAAATATTAAATAAGTAAATCCTTGTAGTAAAGATCAAATAAATAATAAAATATTTTTAAATGGTTACAAACTATTCTTATTTTCTATAACCTATTTATACTTAAGTAAATTTTTTTTGTATTTTAGATTATCAAAACCCCCATTTAAGGGCATATAAGCTATAAATTGTAACCCATAATGATTATAAAATCATTTCATGATTATTTTTTACTGGTATCTCTTTATGATTAGCTTATGATAAATTTTTCTAATAACATCATATTAACTTATTTAAATTATATAATTTTTAATTGATTTGATCATTATATTTTATAAATTCAAAGTAACAATAACTCAGAACCTTTTTTTTATCCCGAAAAAAAGAAAAATACGTTTTTCTTGTATTACAGAAATATTTCCACTGAGATACTGGAAAATAGTATGATGTTCAAATTATATAAACTATTCAATTATACATTAATTTAGAGCAAAATAATTGCTAAGATATACTCTAAATTTTTACCATTATAAAGGATATTTTTTTACTAAATTAATTCCATTTAAAAACATGAAAGAATTTATTATTGAACAATGATCTATTTTTGTTAAATCATAAATATATTTATAAAACTAAAATCATTTTTGATTTAGATTAAACTTTGGGAAATAATTTCTTATTATTGATTTTAATTGTCAGTTATTCAAAGAGAAAAAATTTTATAGTAGATAAAACTTATTATAAATAGTTTTAAATAAAATAAATAATTTTATATTGATTTTTTTAGAATTCAAAATAATATTATTATAAATAAATAAAAAATGAGAAGAATAAAATTTTGTAATTTTTTTGTGTAAATCTGATAGACATAATTGTATTATTAATTAGATGAATTTCATAATTACATAAAAAATTAGATGAATATTAATGAAAAAACTAAAATTTTAATATATCATTAAGCTTTTTTAATTTTATTGAATATAATAAAAGATTTCAAGTTAACGAATAATTTTTAAACGATAATCAATTAAAATTTTTTTGCATATAACTTGTAATAATTTATTTTTATAAGTTTTTATCCAATATTTTCAGTTGTTTATCTTTATATAAAGTGTTTATTATCTATCAGATCTCAAATATACATTAATAGTTCATGTATAGTATATGAAAAAGATTTTCCTCGTATTGACAGTGTTATATGTTTTGGTTGATTCCTAATTGTTATTTTTTTTATAAAGCAGAACTATATGGGAATTATATTATTAATTTCTTTGTTTTTTTTTTAATAAAAAAATTTTTATAAATGAAACGGGGTTCGAAAGGATTAATTTAAATTCTCAAAAGTATAAATAATGGTATATTTTGAAATAATGATATAATATTTCTAATTTTTTATTTTTAAAATTCATACTTAAAGCTATAGATTATCTAAATGCAGCTTTACGTCCCAATAGATATGTGTAGAGTTATTAGAGATGATATAATAACTCATGAATGGAATATCAATCCTTGAAAGCCATTAATTGAAGTAGGCCCATCAAACATAATAACATATGTTTGGTTAGGAAGAGTTATAAGAGAAGTTCCAATAAATTTTACAAAAGAAAACTAATTATTAAAAGAGTTTTTCCCGCCATCGAATTATGATCAGATGCCTTATTTTGAATCTCCTGAAATCATTTATGGAAGTGAATCAGGATCATAATATTTTAATGACGTATTACAGAATATACCTGATGAAAATCATTCAAACCAATTTTCGGATTCTAATGAACACTTATCTGGATTAGATCTTGAAAAAGATTTATTTGACGCAATCGGTGTTAACAATGAAGTATTAAATAATTCATTGTATGAATTAAGAAACACTCAAAATTATAAAAATTTTGATGTAGACGTCCAAATAATAAGTGAAATTTATAATTCCATAATTAGTGGTAATTTTCGTTGAAATTATTCACTTATGATTATAAAATTTATTATCAACACATAGAATTTTCGAAATATACTTAGTTACTTCTAAGTAATTATAAGTTTTTTTCTTTCTAATAAAATATCATTTTTTTTTTGATTCTTTTTATCTATATAAAGTACTATGATTTATAAAAAACAAATTATTAATAAAGATATTATTCCTGTGAAAATGTACCATTTCTATTAACGGTTTATTAATACAGAAATTTACATTGATGTGTTTTTATCGAATATTTTTTATGTTTTTTAGAACGCAGACATTACAACCGTAATTATATATATTATAAAACGTATTATTAGTTTGTTTTTGAAATTATATTAGTATATAAAACTTGTATTTGTTTCAAATTTAAAATACAGGTGAATTTTTTATTAAAATAATGAATTTTTTGGTATTTGTAATCTATATATGATTAATAGTATAATATCCAAAAAAGATTGTATATCTTTCAGTGAAAAGAATGCCTTTCATGTTAGTTTTTATTTATTTTATTTTTTAGTTTTTTTTATGCAAGTAAAGATTTTATTACGAATGATAAATTAAAACTGAAAGATTAAAGTTATATAATATGGATCTTATCAAAGAGATTAAAGCTTTATTTTTATTTAAATCAAAGATAAATTTAATTTTAACTTCAAAGAAATTTCTATTTTAGAGAATTTCATTTTTTTAAAGATTTTGATATTTTTCTGATTTTAAAATATACCATTAATATAATTAATAGATCATCGGATAACTTTTAAATTAAATTAAAAAAATAATTGGAAAATTTCATAATTTTTATTAGATTTAGTATTTTTATCAAATTTTAATAGTAGGTTTCAAATTTTACTTATTTCTGTTAAAAATAATCCTTAAAATATATTAATAATTGGAAAAAAATATTTTTATATTAGAGATTAATACAAATAAGTAATATTAATGAATAAAAATATACATAAAAAATTATTAATTTATTTTCTAGTAATGAAAATGTATAATTTGTGCCTAAAATTGATTAAACTTATTTATTCAAAAATGATTGTGTTATAATTTAAAATTTAGTTAACTTTTAAAATAACTGATCTAGTTATTGATACAATTTCAATTTAAATATATTTTGCTAAATCTATTTTACAAGAATTCGGTTAAATAAAGAGGTATTAGTAAATTTGGTTTTGTATTAATAATCATTCTTTTGATTATTTATTTAAGCATTTGATTTATTTATTATATTTTAGAAGGTTCTATTAAATGGTTGTTTAATTTTATTTTTGATTATAAATAAATTTTAGCTTAAATATTTTCAAAGCAGAAAATATTTAGCTAATAATAGATTTAAAAAAATTCGAAATCTTAAAACCATAAAAAAAATCATAATTTTCATTTTTTTTAAAAATTGAAGATATATTGAAAAATATAGTGCTGTAAACTTAAAATGCCGCAATTTATCATTTGATAACTGGTTTTAGTTAATTAAAACGTGAACTAAAAGTCTATATTACCTTTTACAGATTTTTCTTCTTCTAGTTGAATGGTTTAAAATTGGGGTGTCATTTTTCATTTTTTTAAAAGTTGTGTTAAATATAGATGATTGCTGATGCATCAAAATTACAAAAAACGTTGGATGGAATGAAATATAAAAACACAAAAATAAATCATTTATTGGCTATGCGAAATTCTTTTATTAACAATAGTTCTTTTATTTAAAAAGTTAAAAATCATCCAAATTCGATCCAAACCATCCAGTTTATTAAATGTCTCCATATACTAGCAAAAAAAACAATTAAAAATGTTAATCAGGATTTATTTAGCTCCAAAACTTTTTATATATATCCAATTTATTGTTAAATTTTGAAATTTTCATTCAATCGGATTTTTTAAAAAATAAATCAGCAAATTGGGATTACATATATAAAAATATTTATATATTATAGTGGCAAAATTTTTCATACCCTGAAAAAACAAGGATTAAACTTTAATAATTATTTATAAAAAATCATACACTTCAATTATTTAGTTTTATTCGTAATTTGCAAATTAAAATTTTCTGAAAATAATAGATTCATAGATAGTTCTAAGCCTATTTATAAGTTTTTTTATCTATATATAATGATAAACTGTGTTTGCTGTAATCATATCATGATCATTTTAATAGAGGCCCAATTATATATTAGATATTTTCTTTGATATTTGATCAAACTAAATCTAACAGGGATAAAATAAGTCAGGCTAAGTCAGTAATTATTATAGATAAATTTATTGGTGGTCTTGAACACCAAGGAATTATATTTTTAATCATCATTATTAAAAAATTTAAACGGAATAAATTTTGAATTTCACTGAAAAAAATTGTCTTTATTATAATATTTCGGTATTCTTTCACAAATTTAGATAATTATTACCACGTTTTAAACATCACATTATGAGTATTTGAATTCCTCTTAATTTTTTTTACTAGCTTGATTGTTTTTCGATTCAAAAAAAAACTTAAAACTTTAAATAAACCAGTTAAAATTTAATTTGAAAATATTTAGAATGCATAAATATTTTTTTTTGATTAGACAAAATGGGATAAAAATTCGATGTGTAAATTAAATTCGGGAATTATTTGATCAAATATGTAAACTTTTATAAAAAGTGGAGATTTATCATAAGCTTGGGTTAATTGGTATAAATATAGTGATTTAAATAATCTAAACGTACTTTTCCATATACATAAATTGGTATTTTTTTTCTCGGCAGAATCTGGAAAAAATAGACAGAAACTGGAAAATTGAGCAAAATATGGGAAATTTCGACTGATTAATTTTTTATAGTCATATTTACCAATTAAAATCATATAATTTCACAATTTTTTTATCAATTTTTACCACTGGATAAAACATCATCATTCATATTTTATTAATCAGTTACAAAAATTGCAAATAAATTTTCCACGCATTCTTAATTTATATCCTATTATGATTGAAATGCCTTGCAGTGGTTTAGAGGATTAATATTGTACTTTTCGAAGTATAATAAAACAAAATTTTATACAGCGTTCTACCTTTCTTGGTTAAGAATAATGGAAAAGCGCAAAGCGAATCGGATAACAGTGATCCCAGAAGAGGAAAATCTAGAAACAAATTGAAAAAAATTATTTAGCACAGCTGAGATATAACCTAGTGCATAATTCCAGCGTTCGACAGTCAGACAGATCTCAGCTTTCAAGACATATTTATAGGAAAGCCATTTCTATCAAACTCACTTTTTGTTAAGAGTCTAACTTTATTGCTCTGTTAGAGGTATACTCTAACTAGAAGCACAATAGCTTCAATAAACTATTTTTTGTTATAAAAAAACTTGATTATTGACTGCATGTAACCTCAATCATACACCTACTTAAAGCAATTCAAGGTGGTTTATTAGTTTGGTAGATTGCGCCTTTTTCCCATAGATATGCATCCTTATGACCTGCAGAGGAGCTTATTTTTTTTAGATTATAGTATTTTTTTAGATTATAGTATTTTTTTAGATTATAGTATTTTCTATACGCCTTTTACTTTTTTTCGTATATTTTTTAGTATAGTTTTGTATGACATAATAATAAATGAAAATTTAAAACACAATTTAAAAAATCTTACGATGTTTTTAGACCAGTTATATTAATTTTATATGAAATTATTATTTAACTTGATCTGTAATATCATGACTATTAATAAATTTTCGTTTGCCTAATAAGGTATAATTTTAAATATCCAATAATATTGATATTTGATTTGTGCAAACATTATTAATGTTTAGGAGTAATAATGCTAAATTTAAAACATCATACGATGTTTATAGGCCAGTTATATTAATTTAATATGACATGAATATTTAACTTGATCTGTAATATATAACTATTAATACATTTTCGTTTGCCTAATTAGGTATAATTTTAAAAATCCAATAGAATTGAATTCTATTTGTGCAAACTATATTAATGTTTAGGAGTAATAACGTTATTTTTAAAACATCATACGATGTTTTTAGGCCAGTTATATTAATATAATAGGACATGCTTATTTAACTTGATCTGTAATATATAACTATTAATACATTTTCAATTGCCTAATACGGTATAATTATTATTAAATAATTGTAACACATATTTAATAAACTGAGTGGTGTTAGTAATTTCACGAAATGATAAGTAAATTTTTCAATCAACTATTTGGTTCTATTATTGGATTTAAAAATGTGATTTTATGATAATTTTTTTCGTTTGAATGGTTTCAAATAAATGCATATGTAGATGAGTAGTAATTTAATCAACATAAAATAAATTTCATAATATAGATTAACAATTGGGCTTATTAATAACTAGGTCAATAATAAAAAAAATTTATTTTATGTTACATTACAAATCTTAAATCTTAAAAATTAGGAATTTCGTATAACTTAATTCTATGTATAAAATTAAAGCAAATATATGGTTATCAAGGATAAATTTATTTATATATAAGTAAGAATTTTTTGCTATTTTAATATTGATTTTATACCAACGAATATACCGAATATGTAGCTATGCCATTTTTCATATAATCTATTTTTTTTTCCGATGAGTTGGAAATTATAAAAGTAAGATGGAGTTTTTTTTATATTATAATAAATTTAAAAATCTAAGTTTTATTTTTTTAACATCTTATTATTTCTAATAGATAATCCGAATATGTAGCTATGCAATTTTTCATATAATCTATTTTTTTTCCGATGAGTTGGAAATTATAAAAGTAAGATGGAGTTTTTTTTATATTATAATAAATTTAAAAATCTAAGTTTTATTTTTTTAACATCTTATTATTTCTAATAGATAATCCGAATATGTAGCTATGCAATTTTTCATATAATCTATTTTTTTTCCGATGAGTTGGAAATTATAAAAGTAAGATGGAGTTTTTTTTATATTATAATAAATTTAAAAATCTAAGTTTTATTTTTTTAACATCTTATTATTTCTAATAGATAATCCGAATTATATCTAGGCCGTTTTTCCGTTTTTAAATTAGAATTCAACGAATTATTTTTTTGAAACAATAATAATATTATTTTTTTTATCCAATTCAATTATAATAAATTTTTATAAATATTTTAGTGTTCATTGAGTTTATATTATTAATATAATAAATTTTTTAATTTTTTTTGTTTTTTTTTGTTTAATTGAACTAAATTTTAACGTATTATGACTATAATAATTTGCGATTTTTTAAAGTATTTCATTATTTTAGATATAAATTTTTTTTAAATTCCCCAAATTCCCCAAATTCCCCGAATTCTCACAATTTCCTGAATTCCAATATTATATTTATTTATTTATTTTTGTCCATCCCAAAATAATTAATATAACCTCATATTTAATTCTTAATGTAATTTTCTTATTATGTTTTTAAGTATTAATTTATAATATACTATTTTATGAATAAAAATTTAATATTTTTATATATTTTCTTAAAATTGATTGATAAATAAATTATAAATAAATTTAAAGTTTTAATTTTTTCAAACTATTTTTAGAATTAAACCAATATATTTTTAAAATGTAAATTATATAAATTTATCAGAGCTTGCAATTAGTAAATTTTCGCTCTCGTTTGGATTTTCTTCGCTGTATACCTGAAGCAGTTCAACTATTTCTATTAATGAAACTCTTCTTTGAATATCATTTTCATTTTTGAATATTAGCCGATAGTTTGTAAATATTCTCGGACAACCTTGTCTAATTTTAAAATAATTGTACAAAAAGTCTAGACCTCTTTCACATTGTACATCAACCAAATGTAGCTGCTTGTGTATGTCTACTTTTGACAGATCTGTATCGTCGAATATTATTCCGTCGTGTTCATCTTTTAATTCTTTTAGCTGTAGGAGCGTGCTTACTATTAAAGGATTGTCAAATAATGACCTAGCATAACATGTTTTTCCGGTCCCTGTAGGTCCATACAACCAAAGATCATGTTTTTTTCTTTTCCAATGTCTTATTTCCGGCACATCTCTAAAAACGAAATTCTTTTCTTCATCATCTTCTACTACTTCTGATGGAATTTTTCTCTTCAAATTTTCCGTGGCTTTATCGGGATTATTTAAAAACCACTTAGAAAGAGATGCGTCGTTTTTTGTAATTTTCAGTTTAGTTTCTAATTCTTTACATCTTGCTACTCTTTCAGAAGCTGAACCGAGATATGGGGAAATTTTTTGATTAGAAATATTGGTTATATGCTCTTCATTGTAAAATATATTTTTAAAAACCAAGTCAATATTTTCGATTGATGAATAATCACCTACGTGGCTATTGATGTCATACTGGCTGAGGTTTTTAAAAAAAAAAATTCGTGCTAAATTTTAAATATACGATTATTATTCCAGATTTCATCTTCATTTTTTTTTCGGTTTAATGCAAATTCATTAAACGGAATATATTTTAAACAAATGATCTAATACAATTCCCATGTCAGCTAATTTGAGAGGGTTAACTATATATATTCTAATATAACTAATAGCTCTTTAGTGTTTTCATTAGTTTATGCTATTTTAATTTAATTAATTATGACGTATCTATTCTTTCGATAAAGATGAGATTTAACCACCCTGTGGAATAGTTATTAATTATTGAATAAAAATTGTGCGTGGCGAGATAAAAATAATTAAGTTAAATTAAAATTTTTTAAATTCCAATCAAAAGTTGATTTATAAATTAAATAATTTAAACTAATTTTATATTGTTAAATTTAAATTAATAATAAAATGTTAATTTTGTCTAATATAGTTTATATCCTTGGTTGACTTAAACCCTTTATATTTTTTGATTTCCACAAATTATTGTCTGAAATTTACTTATCACTTTTCAAAAGTGTTAGTTCTTTTTTTTTGTTTAAATTTTAATATTTTAATTTAGAAGTTTTTTTTGAGTTTTAGCCGCTCTAGGTTTTTTTAAATATAAATTTATTTAGTATTTTTTATCTATCGATGATCAAGATTATTATGTTTCATTCTAAATTATAAAATGTAAAAAATCATTTAAGATGCCTTATCTGAGATAACTTTAAATATATAGAAATTTTTAGGCATTATCATTAGTCTTTTGATAGTAGCACCTATCCAAAATTGTATTGCATGGCATTTATAGCCATTCAGGAGGTATTAGAAAATATATTTGAATATTTGTATACGCTAATAGTTGTAAAAATAACGGATAATTTTCAGAATTATAGATAGAGAGAGGTTAAAAATGACTTTTAAAATTTGACTTTTTGCGGATGCGAAATTATACGTTTTTATATGATTTTAGAGTTCTTTAATGTGAAATTTCATCGGTTATGAGCTAAGCTCAATATAACTTTATTCATTATTATTAATCCATGCTCAATTAATCAATACTGATTTTTTTTTAAAATTATGTAACTTATTTAGGTGCAATAAATATGAATTTTACCATAAATGTAAAAAATATAAGATATTATACACTAACCCTAGTTGAAATGGATTTACAGGCTTTATTTTCAGGGTTTAAGTAACTTTATTGATTGAGCTTTTCGCCCTTTGTATCATAAGAATTCTATAAATTTAAGAAATAAAATTAATTAAAAGTTTATAGAATCGGTCTTTAGTTTTTCTGAGATCCTTATATCATTTATATTCAGTCTGATCGGATCTGACTGCTGGTTTTACTGTGGAGAAGTTCGATAATGTTGGTACTTTCATATTCTCGTAGGTGCTAAATTTAAAAAGGGAAAACTAACTTAAGTTAAGGAAATCTAACATTATTTCTATAAATTTTAGCCTTTAATCATATTATCTTCTACATTTGTAGAGCTAATTTTACTAGTTCATTCCTAAAATTATGAATAATTCTAGTCTAATATTTGTTCTTATACTCATTGTCAGTACCATTATTTCGATTAAGAAATAATCCACCGATAAAGGTAGGTCTGGGAGTGCATTACTGTCCAAACAGCGTGTTTCC
>LSSL01002269.1:0-11619 GCA_001953115.1 Smittium mucronatum
AATAGTTCACTGAATCTACTGAGCTCCTATTCAGAGCCCACTTCTAACAGGATTAATAAAATTAGGCTCCTACCCAAACACGGGTTTGATAGACATGGCTCTCCTACAAATAGCCGTTAGACGCTGAGATCAGTCTGTGTGTCAAATGCTGGACTTGTGCACTAGAATATGTCTCAGATATGCTAAACGACCGGCTCCTCCTGTTTCTAGATGGTCCTCCTCTGGAATCGCTGTCCTCCGAATCGCTGTGCGCTGTCTCCACTATTCCCAACCAAGAATAGTACAACGCTGTGAGAAATTTTTGTCTAGTGTACTTCGAAAAGTACACTATTAAGTCCCTAAACCATGGCAAGGTATTTCACTCTTAGGGGAGAAAATTTACTATATATTATAAAATTTTCATAAAAACATTATAAGTGGAACTAAATTTATTTTCGGCTTCAAATTTAATAATTTGGATTTAATAATAAAATGATATTTTAATGGGAAATATTCCTGAAAAATTACAAATATGGATTGTAAGAGGATTTTTATGTTATCTAAAGTACCCGAATAAAATATTTTTACGCATATAATAATTAAAAAAGAAGGACAATGGATAAATGAATTAAATTTTAAAATATATGACTCATAACTCAAAGGACTAAAAGTACCGAGAAAAAATAAATTCGAATTTAATATTTTTTGGAAATCTCGTTATCAAATTATAAAATCAAAGCACTCCTAATATACCCGTAGTTTTTATTTATTTTTGAATTTTTGAAAAATAAGACTTTCGATCTTTCTATAATTATTATTACTGTATTCTAAAATAGCACTTTTTTTATATATTTTCATATTAATCATAAACTCACAAAAAAAAATATTAAAATATTAAAAAATGAAAGATAAAGTAAAGTATTCTAACCGTTTGATTTATTTTTTCAGATTGTTATTTTTTCAGAATATTATTTTTGCAATAATTATAAAATTTCTTAAATTTTTTGATAAATTTTGAGTATGAGTAATAAAAGTATGCCCGATTCTGAAAGATAAATTTACAATGAGTGACCAAAAAATTCCTCTATTCCGATAGTTCTAATGAAGAAAGGGATCTTTGAAAATACTATTTCAACTTACACTTTCCATTTAAACAGTTTAATTTTAAAATTATTTTTTTAAGCTACTACAAAATCTTGAAAAAAATCCTAGTGGACGATTAATTTAGTGTGACGTAATCGATTGTATATTTTTTTCAATTTATTTTATTTTTTTAAATTTTATACAAGTTTTTAAAGTTTTTTTTGAATTAAACTATGGATTTATTAGTGATTTTTTTATTTTATAGGAATTTTTATATTTGATTATTGAAATTTTAGAATATTATTTTATTAATTTAAATCTCTAATTTTTTTATTATGAAATAATATTTTATATCGGAGTATTTTAAACAGTCACATATCGGAAATAAACATTTTCAATGAAATTAATGATAAGTTTTCATAATATTGTGATTTAACTGAAAATATTAGAAATTAAATTTTTTTAATTGAAACTAATATCATACAAATATCAATATTTTACAGCTTATTTTTCTGTTTTTTAATATAATAAACAATTCAATTCACTTAAAAAACTTTAAAAATCACTAGAGAATAATTTTTTTCACAAACTCTTCTTTATAAAAAATAATAAAAATAAATAAAAATAAACATTTTTGTATATATATATATATTCAAAATCTGATTTTTTTTTCTAAATTTTTTAAAAAAATAGTAATATTCAAAAGTATTGTAAAATTTGGAGAGATGTGGGAACTATTTTTACAAAAAAAAAAAACTGTATTTTACGCCAAAAGGCAAAGCTATAGATATATAAGAAATTTTTTTTATTCCATTTATATCTTCTTGTTTATTAGAAACTTTTAGATTTTTATTAAATTAAAGAATAGATAGCAGATATAATGAAGCTGTTATGGATTTAGGATTTCGGAAATTTATACCAAAAATAGGCAGTTGAAATAAAAGCAATATTAAAATATACCGAAATTGTTATAAAATATTGAAGTATTTGAGCAGAATAGGCTAGAAAATTAACAATACTCTTAATTTAAATATCTGAATAACCAAGCACATAAAAAAGACAGTTTATTTTTCGATTTTTTATTTTTTACTTTATATTTAAAGTTTTTTTATAGATTTATGGCAGTATTTTTTTTTTTTTTATAGTACCATCTTAGAAAATCGATACCTCAATATTTATAATAATTATAAAAAAAAATTATTATAAATATTGCAAATTTGGATATCTAGTCTCTTATACACAAAATTTTAGACTAAAAGAATAATTATAAATTCATTTATTTTATGAAATTTGGAGATATAAATTTATTTGAATTTTTTTAATATTGATTTCAAATAATAAAATTTTTACACTAAAACTTCCAAAAGAAATACCGTCTGAGTTTTTTTAGATAATGTTTAAAATCTATTTCTCATATGCTATAATAAGCCTTTTTTTTTAGGAAAACCAATTTTTATACACTCGATAATATTTCGATGCATTAAAAAAGAATTTTTCTGAGAAAACCTATTTTCAAAACTATATTCAATAAAGATACTAAAATAATTTCTTATTAGTTTTTTTATTAATATGTATATTTTTTAAGTTTTAATTCATAATTTTTTTAAATTTTTTTTATTTGATTTGATTATTTTAAAACTTTTTAATTTATGTTTTAAGACTATATATATCTTTTTTTAGAAATTAAAATTACCGATTAAGATCTTTTTTATCTATTTTTTATTTATGATTTTTTCTAAAAAAAAAATTAAAACACCATTTTTAAACAAAACAATTTGGTTTTATAGTTATAATATATTTAAAATAAACTTAAATATATATCATATTTATACAGAATATATTATATAAATATTTTTTTGATAAGAATTGACCATTTTTTAAATCTATTATTAATATGAAACTCTCAATCATTTTGTTTTAGCTATTTCAAAAAAAATTATATTATGATTGTTTGAAAATATAATGAGCAATGTTTTTATGTATGAAATATTGATTAAACCAAAATATTATTAGAAAATTAGAAAAAATTATCTTTTTTCTCTTGAAAAATATTTCAAATTATGATTCTTTTTTGCAATAATAGGTTTTAAAATTTTGTGTTTTTAACAAAGAATTAAAAGAAAAATTTTTTAGAAATAAATTTATATTTTAAAGGACTAGAGTTTGAATATTTATATGATCTATTTAATGGAGTGTAAAAATTTTCAGACTCATTGGTAGGATATTTAAAAATAGAAAAATTAAATTGTAGAAATAACTTTTTTAAAATTTATATTAAAAATATCGATTTCTGATATTATTAGCAGAACTAAAAAAAATAATAAAAACTGATTTTTGTGATATAATAGTGTTAATAGGCATTGTACAATGTTTTTGAAATATTAAAAAAAATTATTCTAAAAAAAATTTGTTTGATTGTTTTACGTTTTAAATTATTATTATTATTTTACAAAAATTTGAATTATTTATTATTCTTTACATCCTAATAATGAAAAATCAAACTCAAAAACAAAAAAATAAATTCGGATATCTAATTTTCTAAAAAAAAATTGTATATAGTAATTATTAAAACCCTTAAAATATATGTTTTTTGAGTATATTTGAAAAAAAAATTATTTAAATTTTCCGATAAAATTTAAAAATTAGGTAAGGCATCAAATTTTTATTTTTTTATAATTGAATTTTCTATTTATAATGTAATATTTCATGATAAATATTTAATCAATAATTATACAAGTAAATAGGATTTTTTAATAATACCCCATAAATATATTTCTTTAGGCATGAATTCCCTATATTTTATGAAAAAAATCAGGCTGTGCTATAAGAAAAATTAATATATAATTTATTAATTATGCCAAAATAAAAATTTATTATTATTATTGTTTTTGATTACTATAAATGTGGGATTTTAGTCGAATTTTTCATTTGAATTTTTTATAATCGCAACGATAGATATAACATCAAAAAAAAAATTGATCAAAAAACTAAAATTTTTAATATCAGAAAAAAGTGGAAAACTCTTTACTAATAGCTATTTTAATATGGAAATAAATAAATATATGCTTATAATATTTAATTTTGTAAAGTATATTTTTTATAATATAAAAAAAAATAAAGGAGCTAAAGGTTCCAGAATAATCTTATTTATTTTTTGTGAGGTTTAACCATTAAAATAGTTTTAACCATATATCCAGAATTAATCAATTTTAATAATTTCTAATTTCTAATAATGTATATTTTTTAATAAATTTAATTTCAATAGTTTATAAATAAAACTTTTTGAATAAAATTCTCATTGCTTTAAAATTTTTAATAATACACTAATAATTATCTATAAATAATTATGCCTCATAATTTTATTTCTTGTTTTAAAAAACAATTATTAACTAAAATTGTATAATTAATAGCCAATTATAATCCCTTAAACTATAAATTCGAGTTCAGAAATAATAAATAGTAATTTTTATTAACATTATATTCTTAAAAGAAAATAAACCTTCATGGTTTCTATTTAATTTTAATAATTCAAAAAAAAAATAACTTTTTTAAATCTAAATAATTATTTTACGCACCAAAAGATAAATATTTTTATATTTTTAAACCGAAAAATGATCCATTAATAACACATTATATTTTAATTGCTTTTTAATTCAACCCAATTTTAAAAGTTGATAGAATTGGAATTATTTTTGCAAATAGAAATGATTTAAAACCCTAATAAATAATAAAGTATATATATATATATATATATATATGTGGAAGTTCAGATGTTACATGTGATTCCACCCAATCAGAATCAGATGAATTCATGTCATACTCATCCGAGTGTTAGATATCTAGAAATATCTGGATATTTTATATCTCCTCAATAATATATATATTTAAAACATAAACATGATTAAATATAAATCGAAGATTCAGTAGTGTTATGCTACTTTTATATTACCCTTCTATATCAATAACTGAGAAATTAACCAATAAAATTTATTAACAAATTGAGTCACTATATACACTCAAAAAAATTTTTACACGTAATCGCATGCATAAAAAAAAATACTACTACTAATAATAAATAGAAAAAAACTCCATTTTTTAATACTTTTAATAATGGAGCTTTGGATAAATACTAAGAAATGTATTTAAACAGAGCGTTTTTCCTGGAATCAAAGAGAATCATGATTTTTTTTGGAAATAAGACAATACCTATATGAGAAAATTTGATAATTGTGCGTGTTAAAAGCTTAACTAAAAAAATCCACCATTAATAAAAGATAGCTCTATTTAGATTGTTAATTTTTTTTGGAACTTTCGATAAATTTATTACATTTATATTCTTTCCGCTTTTTTCTTCTGGTCTATTTTTCTTTCCAAAAAAACAAAAACAAAAAAAAACCCCTCATAAAAAAAAACTTATAAAAAAGAAAAAAAAGAAAAAACAACCTTTAAAAATAATATTAAGAAGACTTTAGCCCGGCTATTTTCAAACGCGTTTATCAATTCATGACGAAACCTCAAAGCATATCATTTATAACCCCAAGTAATGGCAATGAAAAACCATAATTTTCAACATATATGATATATTAAACCCAAAAAAAAATTTTTTTATTCCAAGTATCTGAGGTTATTTTTATTTATATATTTTATATATTAGTGATTAAATAATCTTATTTTGATGTCATTTTTTGAAATAGATATATTAGGTATTATTGCATTATTCATGTTTTAATAGCTTAAATTCTCTTTCAGATATTTTTGAATCACAAAAAAAAAAATACAACTAAATGTTTGAATGTTTCTAATAATAAAAATAACCCATATAAAAACCAACATATTTTTATATTAATAAAAAAGATCTAAATATAAAAATATTTATGGAAGTTCATTAAAGCAAAGGGTAAAAAATTTCTTTAACTTTAATTTATAATGCCTAAATAAATTTAATTATTTCATATAATTCATATTTTTTTCATTAATAATATATTTAAACGTATATTTTAGTTTTAAAATTATAAAAAGGAGGATGGGGGAGTTAAAAATAGGATTATTTTGATATCACATTTTAATTATAATTTATCAGATAGACGAAGAAGTTATTTTTTTTTCTGTAAAAAAATATATAATTATTAATGAACAGCATTAATTTATTTTTTTATTTTATCAATATAAAAATTCATGAAATAGTATTCAAATATTTTTTTTTTTATTTTATCAATATAAAAATTCATGAAATAGTATTCAAATATTTTTTTTTTCGGGTTTGAATAAAAAGTACCGAATTTTAATTTAAATATTCAGAAAATTTTAAATAAGGTTCAAAAGTATTTACACAAAAAACTACGTTTTTTTATCACAAATTTTCCCTTTTGGCCAATAAATTCCCTAAAAATTCTGTATTCATACACAAAATAGAAGCACTCTTTTTATTTAAATGTCGTATTTAATCTAATAAATTCATAATGATAAATTATTCCAATGTTACTAAATTGAGGTTTCTCCTAATGCAAAAAATTCGCTATAAATTTTCACTGCTTTCCTGATTAATAAAATTTATAGGGTTAATTGAACCGCGTGTAGCTAAAATTTAATCCCATATACATATAAGGTGATTAAAATTAGTAATATGTGAGTAAAGCTTTTTTTTTTGGCGCATAATAATTATGGAATCTATTGAATAAAACTTTAAATAACCAGAAATAGTATTTAATTCCGAGTTGGCCTATTACTTTTATAGATAAATTAATCTGACATAAAAAATAATCAACCATATAATTAAATTAAAAAAACTGTCAAATATAAAGATTTCTTATTTTTTGGGTATAAATACGGAATATTTAAATCATTTTATTGGAAAAAAAATAATTATGTGTATAATCACATATTTTTTGTATAGTTGCCTAATTTTGTGTAAAAAAAAGTAGTTTTGTGTATAAATATTTTAACCCTTGTATAAATATATAAAAAATATAAAAAAATAATACAGTTGGATTTTTGATAAAATGGAAATTTTTTTCCAAAAAACACGAGCTAAAAAATAACAAAAAAAATAGTAAAAAACCCATGCAGTTATTACAAAAAAATGATATATTCTAAAAAAATAGATAACTTTACTTATATATAGACTGTATATCTAAGTTAAAATGAATTTATAAATAACATATGCTATGCTCTGTTTAAAATCCACTAAATTATTCTTGATGGATGAGAAGAAGTGAATTCATGAATTAAACCAAATTTTAATGAAAAAAAATTCTATAATGGAATAATTTTTTAAGAAAAGTTATTAAAAAATATGCGTAGAAGTATAGAAAAAAACTAATTTAGAGTAAAAGTTTTGATCGATAAAGTAAGCTCAATTTTTACGGCTCCTGGAAAGTTATAGAAAAATAAAACCACTTTTAAAAAGACCCCCCCCCCTTCATGACTGACACAGCTTAAATTATAAGATAGATAAAGTAAAATTAGTTATAAATTAAACTAATTTTCAACAAAGAAAAATTATCTGATACTTTTGAGCTTCGATTACTAAGATAAGCATAAAAAAGTTGTGACTAGACTAAAACTTTTTGATCTATGCTTTACAATATTATCAAAGAACAAGATAATACTTTATATATTGCGCATAAATTTAGAAAATAAATATTATATGCAAAAATATAATTTTTACTTATATAGTTCACTTAAATTTTTGAAGTTGCTTATTTTTTAATTTTAAATATTTATGGAGATTCAGTTAAAACTATAAAAATTTTAGGAGCTTACGGAATTTCCTATTTCAAAATCCTATGAAAATTACTGCTGCAAATATGAATTAACCCTAAATATTAGAATTTTTTTAAATAAAAAATTATCGTATTAAAATATTTTTTGATGTTTGGGTAGTGCTCCTGTTAGATTATTTTGCACTTAAATTTCAATAAACTTTCAAAATTAATTATAAATATTGATTTCAAGTAGATGGATTAAAAATGATAATGATTTTTTAAATGCTATAATTAAGGAAAATCGCAGTTTGGAAAAATTATGTAAGAAATTATGGCTTTCTTCAGAACTTTTATCCTCAATTTATAACAGATTTTTGTAAAAAAGTCGATTTATTCAAAATTAAGGTTATTTATCAGTAGAATTTCATAGTATAATTGAAAAAAATAGCCATGTATCCATTATTATATCAAAGTTTTCAGGTGAAATGTTCGATTCTCTATTTAGCAAGTATCATTGATAAACATTATTATTATTATCCGCAAAAGTTTAGCGACTGTTAGAATTATATTTTTTAGGTTAAATTCAATTAGAGCAATTTACAGCTCAATTTTAGAATTTTAAATCGAATAAATTTCAATTCTGAACATTTTAAATACGCTTCCAATTAAACGGAGTATACCATGAAATATTTCAAACTTTCTAAAGCACTTTGCATTTAATTTAGAAAAATCCAATAATAAACAGCTATTTTTTCACCCAGATATATTTTAACCTTTACAAACGCAATAGCCGTTTACAGGCGCTGTACAAGGAATTTTTTTACCAAATATATTTATATTTATTTAAAGCCAATTATTTATTTTTAATAATTTTTATATTTAAAGTTAAAAGGTACTTTTTTGACTAATTTGATTAAAAAACTCCTATTTTCATCATTAACTGACAATCTGTTAAAATAGTTAGCATTTTTAAAACTATTGGATCAATTTAGCACCAAATTTAGAATTGAAATTATAGTTAATAATAATCTGCTATTTACAAAATTCGTATCCAAAAAAAATTTCAAGATTTTTATTGTAAATTTTACAAATAAACTGCAGCTTGTTAAAAAAATGAGAGCTCATTTTGTACTGGTTTTTTTTTACTTCATAATATTCTAAGAGGTAGGCATAAATAAATCTTCATATTTGAATATCAAAAAAATGTACAAATATACATATACTATAATATATACAATGATTAAAATTTTAAAAATTATATTAATTTAGTTATGTTAAATATTTAAAAAGCATATTAAGTGCTTCTATTAGTGGTTTTAATCGGAAAAAGTTTTATTTTAAGTTGATTAAAGATCAAAATACGCGGGTTTCAAATTTTTTAAGAATGAATATTCCAAAATTTCAAAAAAATACAACTATTTTATATTTTACTGCTTCAAAAAAGAAAAATTAACCCCATAAAAATAAAAGTGTGTAGCTCGTAAATAGAACAATTTCGATATTTTTAAAAAACATATATAAATAAATTTGCGATCTTAATAAGCAAACTGAATTAACAAAATCTATTAATCATGTAAAAATACTAGAAAAAATTCAATCGGATAAAAAATTATGCTAAAAAAAGGATTATATTTGGATATTGGAAAAAAATACAGCTTGTTGATAAATGAAGTGAAAAAAATAATACTGGAATAATTCAAAAATACGTAAAAATATTCAAAGGGATTTTCTTTTTATAGAAGAAACTTATATAGATTCATTAATATCTGATATGAACAATTCGAGAATTTTATCTTTTCAAAAGATTTTATTAAATTGTTTTCTATTTCTAAAAAAATGTTTTTATAATCAAAATGTAAGTTGATCTAAGGCAAATATCCCGCAATAAATACAGTGATATTATTCAATGATAATTCTTTTTAAATACATATATTTTAATAGTTAACAGAATACCAAAGAGTAAAAACCAAAAATATTAAATACTATTGGAGCAAAACTTTGAGAATTGGATATAATATTAAAATGAAAACAATGATAGACAATTCAGCGCAACAGATTAGAAATTTTATTAAAAATTTAATCAAATAAAAAGGTAATACTTCTGGTTCCATATTTCCAATAATATGCTAAAAATTTTTAAGAGCATCATATATATATTGGAAAAAAAAATTCTGATTTAAAAAAATGCAAATTTCATTCAATATAGATTTTTTTTGAAAAACAAAAACTGTTTTTTGTTGATAAACGAAGAAGATTTAGTAAAGTTTTAAATATAATCAAAAAAATTTAAGAGAATTTCTTAGAAAAGAAATAAGCTAGTATGTGTTAATATTTTATTCTCTCCATATTTAAATAACTGCATAAAACAAATAGAAGAATCTTAAAAATATATGTAAAAACTATAATAGATTAAATATATTCGATCTTTTAATTTTATGTATAAATATCTTATTAGGATATAAATTTTCTGAAAAATCTGTACTCTCAAGAATCAAATATAATGAAATAAAAAAGTTCAAAAAACAAATCCCAATTATTAAACATCTTTAATAAAGATAAATAAAGCCCCTTCAGTCAAAGATAATTTTTTTAATCCTAAAAATAAAGTATTCAAAATTACAAAAGAAATAATAATTGGAATATATCAAATTATTTTAATAAAAAATTCGAGGAATTTTTATTTTGTTTTTTAAGATAAGAGTGATTCTTTATGGAGCAATATTTTTGACTATAAAGATATATTGAATAAAAAATGTATTATTATATATTATTATGGATGAATAGTTTGTTGATATTGTAGAAATAACACCTTCAAAAAATGTTAAAAAAAATGGGAGTGCCAAGAAAAATAAAAATCAATGGTATTATACACCTTTTTAGACCATTTCTGTAAGAATCATTTATTGATTAAAATTGGAAAATATTTTAAACTAGAATTATTTATTATTTATTATTTATTATTTATTTAAATTATTATACTTAAGTATGGTATCTTGTTGGTGGAAGCGCATAGTTATAACTATTTATTTCCATCCAAATTTCTCGGTGAAAAGAAAAAATTTCATTCCTAGACAAAAAAATCTCACATAATTAATCAAAATACTAACAATAGATTTCTAAAAATATATATTAAAACTTCTACTTCACTTCCTTTTCACAGTATTAATTTTTTTCTAAGATAAAAATATCTTTTTATTCCCGAATAATAAATGGAAGGAAAAAGACTAAATAAATGATTGTTTTAATTATAAACAACCTAAAAAATCTTTTTTTGGTTTTTAAGGATAAATGGATGAGTGGTGCCAATAAAAGTCAGATCTTGATACTTTTTGATATTAACATTTATATTCCTATAGCTAAATTTTTGAGGCCTGATTTAAAATTGAGCGAAAATATAAAATTTTTAAAGATGATACATAATTCAGAATTAATTATTTTCGATATATTTTCATAAATCAATTTTTCCGAAAAAAAATTTTTCGATCTTTTTCAGACACCTAGATACACTAATTATATTTACATAAACTAGAGCCTTTTATAAATTTGAAATACCCTCAAATCAAAGAAAAATACCATATTAAAAAGTTTTCGAAATGAAAATTAATATCTTTTAACACAATTTTTTCGATTATAGTAATTTTTATAAAAGAATAGTAAAACTAAAATAATGTGGGGATAATGATGGGGTGCGTAGTTTTAAGGTAATTTAGAGTTTTTTTAAAATTATGAATATTTATATTATTTAATAATTTAATTTGTCAGTCAATTGTTAGATATATCTAATAAATGACAAATTGGCAGCCATTCTATCAATTTTACAGTTGATGGTCTATTTGGTCGTTTTGATTTGAAT